>LULA01014561.1:0-43811 GCA_002091835.1 Anopheles maculatus
CGATTGCACCATTAACACCTTCTGAGTGACCACGGGAACACATTAAACGGTTTGCGGTACACTTCCATCTTCCGAAAAACAGTACAATCGTAGTGTGCACATTCTTCGCTAGATGGCGCTTCTTTCTTATGCAACTAAAGGGAAGGATATTAGCCGGGCTAGTGATCACCCTAGCCCTTACGAAGAACCCACGGTCATCTTTTAACATGGACCGAACAATTACCTGGCAGATAATTTGGTGATAGTTGTCACTAACCAAACAAGGACCGTAAGACTATTCTGCATAGTGGTACACGTCTAAGAATGCCCAAAAGTGGCATTTGAGCCAGCATGCAGTGAGGCGCATAATGTTTGTCGTGCTACGACGGTCCAGCAAAATGAAACGTTTTGCTCGGAGGGTTTTTAACGACACGGTGTGCGGTAAAAGATTTGCCGACTGGATCGGGTAACAACGGACCCACGAGGAGTGACATGCGGGTCGCCCGATTAAAGGGAAAGTTACATGGGCCCGTGGATGGGTGGAACGAAAACGGGTGTACTAAACATAGGTATTATGTCATGTTCACAAACGTGTTCTGCGGCTTTGCTTGGTGTTTATCCCGAAAACGGTCATCATGAATAATGGGAACCGTTTACAGAGGTTTTGCTGAATTTAGACAGATTGTTGTCTGGCAGCCAGCCATCCAGAAGCGTTTTCTATTTAAAAATATTCGATGTCATCAGTAGGACGACCGATAGCAGGCACCCGATCTGTGAATGCATTAAGCTTATGACACACCGAAGAGCGGAGGTTCCCTTCAGAGAGGTCCGTCATAACTTAGCAAGTACAACCATATTCACTTATCTTCGCTTGTGTATCTCGTCAAACAGGTTAAACTTTTTATCGCCAAAAAATCACTCCATTTTGCATGAACATTTTTATTGTTCATTCAAACACATGCAACCACGCAAAACCCGGCCCGGCACATTCGTCTTGTGGCTGTGTTCTGGATCCACGTTTATACTGCTGATGCGGTTCTATATGGTCAGGATGAATATTAATCGATCAGTCGGAATGGTTCGATGGTGACGACATTACCAAACTCGGAATGCCCGCGTACGCCCCACGAATTGACTTTAATTAACGATCGCGTGTAGGAAGCGTTAGAACGAGCGAATATTCTACCCGTGTGGCTCTAGCCCGTACCCGTGGCCCGAGGGATAAGGAACATCGCATCCCGTATTAGGTCCGTCGCTGGGAGCCTTTTGGTGGGAAAGCAAATCCCCGGACAACTGGCTTACACCGATGGACCCCTTTTTTGGAGGTGAACCACAGGCCACATCCCGAGGGTTTCCTCCCAGGGTGTACCTTACTCCACATCGACAGCAGCAGCTGACGGGCGCCAGATCAAGGTGTTCTCCTGGCAAACCGGTGATGCATTGAAACGATATCGATTAATCAGCCCACATTATGGCATTGTGCTGCGAGCTCTGGATACTTAGAATCGTAACCCGCCTACGAACGAACGTAGACAAAAAACCGGGGTAGCAAACAAAGCGAAACACACAACAACAACCAACGGATGCCGTGGGTTGATGAATCAAGTTCAACGGGTGGTGGTTTTTATGAATGAATTTCAAGTTTTTACTTTCGCGCTAGTGTGTAAGTAGCAAGTGTGAGCCCGCCCGAGCTACCTGTCGACCACGCAGTTCTTGAATGAATTTGCGTTTGGCATTTGAAACGAGTTTTGCCGTGAGCGACAGCTGTGCGCGGGAGAGATGGCTTTAATGATTGAGCTAGCGGATGGCGTAGTCGGCGAGGTCCTGCTAGTCGGCGATCGAAAGGAAGTGCGTAGGAATGTGATCGTATTATGTATCAGAGAAGTTAATTTGATGAGATTACGCAGGAAAAAGGAGGAGCAGTGATTAGTTATAATGTAATTACTTGATAGCAACGATTAACGTTGATTGTTGTTTATGAATAAATATCCACTCAAAGAAAATCTATAAACATATACAAATAATGAGGGCATTCCAATCATATTACAATGTTGACGTGAGTATAGCTATGTTGAAGCCACTCTAAAGCTTCATAATACATTATATCCTTAGTGAGCATTCATACGAATTAGCAACTACTATAAAAAAAAACCAACTACTGGTTAAAAATCCGTCTTTGTCCATAGCCTCAATTGATTTTTTCCAAATGTGAGCATTTAGACATGGTTAAATTAAATTTTAACATCGCTACTAACCGAGTACACCATCCAGAAGCATTCCTTCCTAATCCCAATCGCTTTGTAACCACTGTCTCGGAATGCAATCGCTTCCTCATTATCAGAGAAACTATTTTCTTCTACAAGAAGTCTTGCACTGCAAGTACAAAAAAGCGTCATGACCTCAGCAGACACATAAACTCTTTGTCGCTTATCAGTTGCCGAGGACCAGATGTTGCTAGCGTTGTCCCGATGCTTCACTACAGTACCCTAGTCCAGTGGTCAAGCACTCGTGGTGACATTAAATGAATCGTCCTTGGCGTGTACCAAGCCCAGCCCCGGTGAAATAATTGACCGAAAAAGGGGACGCTGAGATCATCGCCGAATGATGATCACACAGCTAGTGAAGATTCGTGCTACCCGCTGGGTGTGAGATTACGTGACAGACATAAAATTTAATCGTTTTTTTTTTGTTATAAGCCATTCGGAAGGAATGTTAACAACAGTTGAATGAAAAACCCATCACAGATACCGATAAGATGCTACACGTTTAGGCGGTTCCTACTGTAATGGTTATTTAGAGTGCATGTTTAATAAAACTTCAATTAACTTACCACATACTTTTCCCTGTCGTACATATCACATTTTACTACACTGCCTTCCCGTGCTTAACATCATCCACCATAGCAGCAATCAAGTGTGGCGATTGCAGAAAACTATCAAGATTAACATTGCCATTCCACATGTCGGTTCGGGTAGGCCTGTCCGATCCGCTTTATGCTTCCCATACACACCGTGTGCAAGTGCATTCCGCCGGCACTCAAGTGCAGCCGAGTGCACTCCATCAATCGTTGTCGGGCTGGGTGCGATACAAAAGTGTGCCCAAGAGCGATCACTTTCGACTGCTCCAGAATGGGGTCAGTTTTCCCACATTCCTTTCCCATTTTGGCTGACATTTGGCGCGATCGGTCGACGGGCTGGACGGAACGGATCATATTTTCTCTACGTCAATCATCTCTCCCGGCCACTATTTTTCCACGGCCAATTTTCCAATCATTTTATCGTGCAAGACGATCGAGCATTATTAGGTGGATTGTGCTGACAGTTGGTGTTTGCAAGAGGCGTAAAGTATGGTGATACATCACGTGTTCGTGTGTGTTTATTGCTTGCTTGAGAAGAGGGATCTCATTTAAGGGCTAGAATTAATGGGTCCAATCATAGCTCGCTTCAAATGTCAATTGTTTGTGTGAAAAATTGCATCCCGATCTGGTCATCAATCAGCCGTTGATGAATGGTTAACATCGTCACGTAAGACTTCGATTGATATAGCATCTATTTAGCGGTTGCTATTGACATCCCTGGAGCTACCAATGGCATACACTGGGATGATTATCAACAGATCTTTTACTATCGTGGTAACTTCTTCAGCATTTTAGGCTTCTTTCCTGGTGGTGTGTAGTAGCGACCACATTCTGCTTGAAAGTGGGCATGTTTTCTAATGAAATTGTTTCTGCATCTCGCACTGCTAATGCAAATGCATCCGTGGGATTTCCCTCCCGGCTAGAGGATGGGCAGTCAAAATGAAAAACATATGTTCACCACATTCGTCAGGGTTTCATCGCCTCGATATTGGCATACATTAGCAAGCATACGGACCTTTTCCGATCTTTTAAAGAAAACTGTATGCAGCACACAAAATGCCTCCTTTTATTACCCTCTGTGCTTGCTTATGGTTTAGGACGTGAGATTTTTAGAAGATACCAGTTTAATAATATACAACTTGAGACTTTATTTTTAAGTTAAAGCTTAATTTTTTCTGTTTGCAATATTTATTAGTAAAGCCACTGATTTCTATTTAAAAAGGATAATTTGATATAAAAAAACAGCTTTAAACTGTTGGCAAAACCAAATTTCCCACAATATCCTCTCGCTAAAATGGTGCAACCATACGAAACCCGGATCCGATTGCAACATTGCGGTCCGACGGTCAATGTGAGCGTCATCGGACCAACTTTTGCTTGCGCCCACATGTCCATTCGGTAAATATGACCGTATTGCGACACGCACGTGTGGGTGCACGGAACGAATGTGTATGAAGACATTTTTTGAAAGCGTTTTTAATGCGTCCAAATGTTTCCACTGACCTAGGATCAATCAGGTCGGCGGCTTAAAATCCATCCCCAAAGTGAGTCATTTCACGCCTCCTTCTTGGCGTACGATACTTACACCACAGATGAGCATATGCTCCGTATTTTTTCCACATTTTGCTCCATTTTCGTTTGCAACAATTGCTTCACCCGTTTCGTTTGCCAGTTGCCTTAAAGAGTGGCAATTAAGATAAATTGTCTGGCTATCTTATTACCGAGAATTAATCTTTAAACCGCAACAATTCACCAAGACACCACCACATGGTGGAGATATTCGGGACGGATGGATCTTTACAGATGTGCGATCATACACACACTATGGGTGGGTCGTTACATTCGGCAGGCTGTGTCCAATCGGGACGCGTAGTTTAATAGTTGTGATGAAAATGGCATTTTTCGATCGTTGCTCAGCAGTTGCTCACACACATTGAGCATCACGGTTTTTGGACGATGATTTATGTTTCAAGAAGCAGTTAAAACTGCATCCGCGACCCTGGTAACCTTCACGCTAATCTTCATGACTGATGGAAGGCTGCGGTATGAGAGATAACGCTAAACTCATAGAGGTGCGGCTGCCGACAGTGTTTAGAATGAAGGAGGCACGATTAATTCAACGATTGATCTCAAATTTGTAGAAGGTTCCGCAAAGTTCATGGATGTGATGGCGAAATTTTACAACTCACATTCAACAATAACAAGAAAATGATAAATATCACATTTCATCACAAAACAGTAACCGTCACCACACGCCAACTTTACAACTTAATGCTCCGTCACAAAATTGATTTGCCTCATCGAACGAGCATTGATATTCTTAGTAGCATTTCGTTCCGGTTATAATTCGTTTACTTGCCACCCCCGACGGGTAATCAATATTCATTTGCAACAGCCAAAGCTAGAGCTAGGGATTTCGTAACCTTTATCAAGATTAACATTGCCATTCCACATGTCGGTTCGGGTAGGCCTGTCCGATCCGCTTTATGCTTCCCATACACACCGTGTGCAAGTGCATTCCGTCGGCACTCAAGTGCAGCCGAGTGCACTCCATCAATCGTTGTCGGGCTGGGTGCAATACAAAAGTGTGCCCAAGAGCTATCACTTTCGACTGCTCCAGAATGGGGTCAGTTTTCCCACATTCCTTTCCCATTTTGGCTGACATTTGGCGCGATCGGTCGACGGGCTGGACGGAACGGATCATATTTTCTTTACGTCAATCATTCTCCCGGCCACTATTTTTCCACGGCCAATTTTCCAATCATTTTATCGTGCAAGACGATCGAGCATTATTAGGTGGACTGTGCTGACAGTTGGTGTTTGCGAGAGGCGTAAAGTATGGTGATACATCACGTGTTCGTGTGTGTTTATTGCTTGCTTGAGAGGAGGAATCTCATTTAAGGGCTAGAATTAATGGGTCCAATCATAGTTCGCTTCAAATGTCAATTGTTTGTGTGAAAAATTGCATCCCGATCTGGTCATCAATCAGCCGTTGATGAATGGTTAACATCGTCACGTAAGACTTCGATTGATATAGCATCTATTTAGCGGTTGCTATTGACATCCCTGGAGCTACCAATGGCATACACTGGGATGATTATCAACAGATCTTTTACTATCGTGGTAACTTCTTCAGCATTTTAGGCTTCTTTCCTGGTGGTGTGTAGTAGCGACCACATTCTGCTTGAAAGTGGGCATGTTTTCTAATGAAATTGTTTCTGCATCTCGCACTGCTAATGCAAATGCATCCGTGGGATTTCCCTCCCGGCTAGAGGATGGGCAGTCAAAATGAAAAACATATGTTCACCACATTCGTCAGGGTTTCATCGCCACGATATTGGCATACATTAGCAAGCATACGGACCTTTTCCGATCTTTTGAAGAAAACTGTATGCAGCACACCAAATGCCTCCTTTTATTACCCTCTGTGCTTGCAGATGGTTTAGGACGTGAGATTTTTAGAAGATACCAGTTTAATAATATACAACTTGAGACTTTATTTTTAAGTTAAAGCTTAATTTTTTCTGTTTGCAATATTTATTAGTAAAGCCACTGATTTCTATTTAAAAAGGATAATTTGATATAAAAAAACAGCTTTAAACTGTTGGCAAAACCAAATTTCCCACAATATCCTCTCGCTAAAATGGTGCAACCATACGAAACCCGGATCCGATTGCAACATTGCGGTCCGACGGTCAATGCAAGCGTCATCGGACCAACTTTTGCTTGCGCCCACATGTGCCCGGTACTACTTTGTGTCCGTCCATTCGGTAAATATGACCGTATTGCGACACGCACGTGTGGGTGCACGGAACGAATGTGTATGAAGACATTTTTTGAAAGCGTTTTTAATGCGTCCAAATGTTTCCACTGACCTAGGATCAATCAGGTCGGCGGCTTAAAATCCATCCCCAAAGTGAGTCATTTCACGCCTCCTTCTTGGCGTACGATACTTACACCACAGATGAGCATATGCTCCGTATTTTTTTCCACATTTTGCTCCATTTTCGTTTGCAACAATTGCTTCACCCGTTTCGTTTGCCAGTTGCCTTAAAGAGTGGCAATTAAGATAAATTGTCTGGCTATCTTATTACCGAGAATTAATCTTTAAACCGCAACAATTCACCAAGACACCACCACATGGTGGAGATATTCGGGACGGATGGATCTTTACAGATGTGCGATCATACACACACTATGGGTGGGTCGTTACATTCGGCAGGCTGTGTCCAATCGGGACGCGTAGTTTAATAGTTGTGATGAAAATGGCATTTTTCGATCGTTGCTCAGCAGTTGCTCACACACATTGAGCATCACGGTTTTTGGACGATGATTTATGTTTCAAGAAGCAGTTAAAACTGCATCCGCGACCCTGGTAACCTTCACGCTAATCTTCATGACTGATGGAAGGCTGCGGTATGAGAGATAACGCTAAACTCATAGAGGTGCGGCTGCCGACAGTGTTTAGAATGAAGGAGGCACGATTAATTCAACGATTGATCTCAAATTTGTAGAAGGTTCCGCAAAGTTCATGGATGTGATGGCGAAATTTTACAACTCACATTCAACAATAACAATAAAATGATAAATATCACATTTCATCACAAACCAGTAACCGTCACCACACGCCAACTTTACAACTTAATGCTCCGTCACAAAATTGATTTGCCTCATCGAACGAGCATTGATATTCTTAGTAGCATTTCGTTCCGGTTATAATTCGTTTACTTGCCACCCCCGACGGGTAATCAATATTCATTTGCAACAGCCAAAGCTCGAGCTAGGGATTTCGTAACCTTTTCGTCCTACGATCGCGCCCATATTACGTGCGCAGCGATCTCTCACGTTGCCACCATAAAAGGGAATGCTCTATACAGATCAGGGAACCGGTCGCCATGAATCATAATGCGTCCTGTACGAGCCTTTGCTACCGCTGACAGCTGATTGGATTCTAATATCTTGCTCGTTAAACTTTTTGATCGCTTAAATCAGCCCGCGCTTAGTTGGAGTTGACAATTTGTTTGACCAATCGGAATGTTATCGCGGCGAAAGATCGCGTGACGGTGATCGTTTCATTACAATGTGTAGTACAGGCCGAAACGGGATTGGAATGCTGTAACGGTTTGTTGGTGCGTTAAAACGAATGAGTATTGTATTTTTGATCAATTAGCAGATTAACTGAGTTGACTGATTGAAAAGAGACTGACACTTAACAAAGCCTATCTTTGCCTTAAATATTGCTCAAATCTTAGAACTACGAAGCATTGTGCATGAATATTGCTACCTGTTCTCAAGCCGTATCGAGACAGTTAGCTATTAGTTAGGCGGCAAACAGAAAATCTAATTATTAATTTCTAGAAAAATCTTTTGATCAGAAGTCTGTTTGGTTTCACCTCAGAAAAATATATGTTTATCATCTTAAACATGGACGGAGATATTCGTAATATCAATTTCATCTTTTTTACAATAAGAATTTATCATTCAGCCGGATGCTTTCAGTCTTAAAACCACGCTTCCAAACAATAAACCTTTGCTAGCGATAAAGCTTAGGCTTTCCTGATCAATTTATGCTACATTTTACGAACTCTTCACTTTTTTTAAAACTCATATTTTGAACAAATCCTTAATTTCAGTTCCTCTATAGTAATGGCCATGGTTTCCGCAAATCAACTGAAAATGCTGTAAAATTTTATCAGATATCATAAAATTCACGATACTGAAGACAATGGTGGTTTTGTGCATTTCTTAGATACAACGTCATCGAGCAACGTCATACTGCAAAATGGTACAATTCTCTAATGCATAAATTTTTAAAGAGACTTTACGCTTCACACGCATCTGAATATCGTTTTTTTATTACTACGTTTCTGCCAACTTTCCGACATCCATGAAATCCAGCATGGATTTGCCGACATGTGTTTGTCAGTTTCGATGCGCTTCACACTAATCAAAAGATCAGCAACAAATGAAAGGGAATCTGCTCTAACTGATGGTAGCGACAGTGCGTGCTTTGCATACTGAGACATTATTTAAGGCAAACGCGCGAAGTAAACGCGCCGCACTGTGGGAAGAGAAATTTGTACTATGGGTAACTTGTAATACAGCTGTGACGATTATCGCTACTTCTACTGTCAACACTACTCCCTTTCTTCGTCATATAAGTTTGTGTAAGTTTGTGAAATATGAAAAGCATTGATGCTTATATAAAAATACTCATGTAACAGAACATTTAGCTTAAGTCTCAAAAGCACGATTGTTCGCGGAATTCATATTCCACACCAACTATCACCACCACCGACAATGATCGACCCAACCGAGGGATAAAAGTGCAACTCTCCCATTAGGAACTATATGCGGGCACAACTCGTACGCATCGTGGTGGTCGTTGTGCGAATTAACGTACAACTCACCACCCCGTGGAATGCACAAAGTGAAGCATTCCAACTGTTTCCAACAGACAGTCGACCGCCAATGGCAGTGGCCAACAACATGCGCCCCAAGACCAAGACGGCGCGATCTCATGCTGCTTCTCCAACCTCCGTTTTCCGACACCCCCGGCATGTAATTGACGTGTAATCGTGGGACCAACGTGGTAATAAGGAGCGCGGGTGAGGATCAACGGTGGTGATCAAAAGTAAAAGCTGCATAAATTGTGCGGCGACGCTTTATGACCGATTCGCCACTACAGATGACGCCAGCGAGATATGCTATTTAAATCGAGAGTGTGAGTGCGTTGGATGGACGGATGGGGCTGTATTCTCTTTTTTCCAGCACTGCATACGTCCGATGCTTCCGCAAGCGACCAGCAACACTGGTAAATCATTGTGTGTTGCCGGTGGCCCATTTCGCGACCGACCGACTCGTGGTGGCGCTTACACGCAGACGCAAGGAGAACTGTCGGGAAGGGCATAGTTTTGCATCTACATAGACGACAATAGGGGTTAACTTTCTTGATGCGAATGTGATTCGTGTTTAGAGGATTACTGTCCCAGCTTAAGCTGGCGGTCTCGATATGCAAGGCCTTGCAGTTGTAACGGAGAAGGGTGGATTACAATTTAATGCACAAATTAAGAGAAAATGTGAGATACTTGCAATGCTGATTTCAAACGAAAGGAACAAAGAACAAGAAAGCATTTGACAAAAAAATGCTTTAATGATTCTAAAAATGTGAAAATATTAAAATCTTTTGTGTCTGTTCTTCATTGTCCTTTTAACAGGAAGTTTTCTCTTGCAATTTAACGATTTTCTTACTTATATTTATTTGCTATTTGTTATTTATTATATTTTAAACTTATTTACCTAACCTTTTCTAAATATTTTATCCTTCTATTTTTAATTCAAATTCTATAGTTTTAAACTTTTACCTGTCTTTTACTTTTGTATGTTAGTTTAAAAGAAGAGTTCAAGAAGAAGAATCAGAAAATTTTATGTAAATTTTGTTGTTACTCATTCGGGTATTCCATTTCAATGATTACTGTAGTGTTACGATTGTATCTTATGCTTGTTCCTATTTCGGAACAATTCTTGCATAATTCTGACATTTAACTTCGTATGAGATAATGCTCGGGATAGACAGGATACACATATCACAAACAGCAAATGGAATCAATATCTCACAATATGAAAGAACAATGGAACCGATATCATATTCCTTTCTAGTGCTTGTTGTTTAACATCTGGTTTTAATCCACCGTTGAGTGAACACATGTGTCAACAATGAGCGATTCTTGAACTATCGAGACATACAACAACTTACACTCTCGATGGTCAGTTACTCATGAGAGTTAAAAAGATATTATCTGTTTTTAAATCTTGAAATTTCCCTTAAATTTGAGTGGAAACCTGCGTTTCAACAGATCACCCCCGGGCACGAATCCTTGAGTAGCTTTGATTGGTTTCCAATCCATTACTCATAGATGTATCGTTCGTGTTCATGGGTGACGTGTATAAGGGCCCACGCTTGTGGGTGTGATTGTATTAGCACACAGCACCTTGCCACTCACCAGATCTCCAACAATCCGCAGCCCCACATAACATACGCAAACAGGCAAATGACGCCGAACTCAGCAGGGCTTACAATCGACGGTAGGTTTCTGCCATGGACAATCGTGCAGCTTCCTAGCTAGCCTAGCTGGCCCGTCGATCAATAACGCTAAGCTCGTGCACAAACAGTGCACTCCAAAAGCTTATTAATCTTTTCCAATCCTTGAGACGCGACAATATCTGTGCTTCTTCAAAAACCCGAATTTGAGTCGCGGTAGATGTCGCAGTAAGCAAGACGTCAAACAAGTCGCGCTTGTACAAATAGAGTGAAGGCGCGCGCGCGCGCCTTTGGTGCGTGAGCGCCTGCCTGAATGGGATTCCTCATTAGGAATTCAAATCAACGCTAGGTTGTTGCTGGTCGATTTTTTCCTTCCACCAACGTTCCTTCGCTCAATATTACTGCCTTTTTTTTTATTTTGTTGATGGTGTTAGAGTGATCCTGTCCGGGCTGGGGCTGTCATCGACAATCGGCGACGTCGACGACGATGACTGCGTTTGCTCACTTTTTTTTGTGTGGTTTATTGGTTTATTTTCATCGTTTTACCTCCCCTTGCGGTATTGTTTCCTAAACACAAAACAAAACAAAAATTTGAAACTCAAACATACGTTGCATAAATGGCGAAGAGAGATTGTTCGATCAAGCAAGGTAAAACTTGATCTTTACCAGCATCATCTTCCGAACCCGTCTAATGGATCATTCCAAAATTTCCTTTTCACACCAAGCATTTATGAATTTGCATTCACTTCGCAGTGTGTTGGTGACATATTCTAATGAATTGTCTCCATTTTGAACAAATCCCATTTGCTGGAAAGGGTTTTATTTTGGGGAAGGAAGTGACTCCAGAACGAACGAGTCGTGTTTGTGTTTGCCCAGTAAGGTCCCGCAACCGGAATGACTTGTGGCGTAGGAAGTAGCTCTGTACCCTGAACTGGTTGAGCTCATTTGGCGTATACGTCTCATCGACAGATAATCATGACATCATCGCACAGTAAACAAGCAACAAGCTTGTTATGGCTGGATTTGGGAGTTTCGTTCGTTTTGGAGTCGCCTTTTAATGGTGAGAAAGAAAGGTAATCTTGATGTTTGTTGATGATGGCTTAGAATATTTTGCCCAAAAAAAAAAGATTTTTTAAGGCATACAAAAATTGCTTCGTGAATGCTGCTGTTCATAATGTGACGAATAATTATCAGTTGTTTCAACGGTTAAGCGAGTTGGTTAAGGGGAACCATAAACAAAATGGCTTCAAAAGCTTTAAGAAAAAATAAGTTTGAAATGAAGAGATTAGTGTATAAAACATTCTAATTTCTCGTATATTATTGCATACGTTACGATTTTGAAGTTGGTGTCGAAAATTTATCTTAAACGAGATCTCGTACGATTACACTTGAAGCGCACACAATTCATAAACACTGACACCACCCTCGAGAATCTGACGCTAGGCGAAGGGAACTGAACCGTACCGCACGCTCGATCGATGCTCGATCTAATTTTGGAACGCCGTACTTTCGCTGTTGGAAGCCAGTTCTTGGGGAGTCGGGAGTTACTGTTTCGTGTAGCTGCAGCACGTAGAGTTTATTCAACTATATGAATGACATAAATGATGCAACCAATCCTTAAAAGCTTCATTCACTTAGAAAATTATTTGTTTTGTACGATCACACAAAAACTGATCGTTAAAATCTGCATCGTTCTGAAGAAAACCGGTTCTTTGAAGTTGTTACTACCAATTACACTATAACGCGAAACATTCAAAACTGCAGTAAACGGCGCTCTCTGGAAATGGGTGTGCATCTTTGCTTTTCAAAATAAATCACCATTGGCGCCCACCTCGCATCGCGTTCATCATCCGCAAAACCACATTTCTAGCCAAGAAAGACGTAAAGCATCTTCGCATTCATTAACGCTGCGGCATGTTTTGGGAGGCGTACGATCATGGCAATACTGCTGCTACTGCTGCTGCTGCTGATGATGATGAACTGGCCCATCCCGAATGGCGTAATTGAAATACGCGCAATGCATCTGCAACCATATGGACGAATTATGGATGGCCATGCATGCGTACTCCACACGGTTACGCATGAGCCTGTGTTTATGTAGATGCTTCCCGTCATCCGACACCGTACACAAACAGCTTCCGACGAAGCCGCCCATTCTGAGGTTTAATGTTTGAAAATGAAATGAAAATAGGATCACAAAACACAAGCACAACTGCAGGATAAGAAAGGTTGGCATGTGCCGGTGTGTGTGTGTGTGTGTGTGTGTGGGGGGGAGAGAAATTGCATAACGAACCGTTTCCGGCAAAAAACGTATTATTTGCTATGCTTATTAATTATTTAATGTGCATGTTTTTCTATGTTTCTTTCGGTTCTCTCTAGCGTGCGGACACGTTGCCTAGGATCGCAATGTAAACCATATCGTAAATAACATTTTATGGAGGTTCCAGTAAATGAGAAAATCGAGGTAACCGTGCGGTAGGAAGGTAGAATGTTGAATGTTAATTTACGCTCTGTAAACATTGTCAAATGAATTTACAATCTGTTAGAATATCGTTTCGAGTTGAAGTGCTGCCATAAACCTTTTTGCTAGATGAGATCTCATTTGCATGGTTACGAGGTCGTGTTTGTGTATGTCCAGTTGTGCGATGAACCGGATACCGGAGCAGGCTCCCTCAACTATTGCTTAAATAGTTTCTTCTAAAGTATATTTAAATATTCGCAATTCTATCGACATTGTAAAACGCTTATAGAAAAACAATAATTTCCAATGCGATCATCTTACTATCTTCTAGTACTCGGGACACGGTCCAAACACGCTAGCAATCTCACTGATCGCGGGATGCTGTCCCTGACGTTCTTCACCGATACCACCGTACCAAACCTGTACCGTTCCAAGGGGTGGGAGGGAGGCTTGGTGGAAAGGGCGACGGAAGGACGATGGAAAAACATATCGTCCCAGCGAAGAAATGATACATCCAGCCGACGTACAGACCGTTGTCGCGGCACGGCACGGGCGATGTATGTGTATATTTGGGATATTTTTAGCATTGCACCACACATCTTTGCGCCAGGCCAGGAAGATCCAATGGAACCGAAAAGCATAAACAGAAGTCAAACGAAACGAAAAGTAATGTGTGCCTTAGCGATGGAAAAAGAGGGAAACAGCTCAGCGAAGAAAACAACTCCACATGCACACACACACACACACACACAGCCAAAAAAAGGCAAACCGCGTGGTACAGCGAGCAGCACAGAAAGAGATGTTTACGCGAGTGTGGATCGAAAGTGAGGAAAGTTAAAGATCTTCAAAAAACCGTTCCATACCATGGAACGATCGCAACTATTCCAACATACGTTTTTCATTCCATGCGGATAATAATTCCTTTTCCAGACCTGTTGTTTGGTTGGTGTGTTGGTGTGCCACAATGTTTTCTTTTCTACCTTTCGATCGCACCCCCATACCCTCGCTCCCTCTTCCTTTAACCAACAAAACTCCAGATAAATCGGTACGGGATTGTGTTATTAATGGATCTTCTTTTCCGTCCTTGCTGCGCACACCAACACAATGCTGGTAACGCGACGTTGCGTACGTGGGCTACGCTAGTAAGCGCGAGAACTGGAACTGGAATTAATTGCCCGGGCAACAGGGGCCGACAGCAACCAAACAGGATCAAGCGAAAGATTCACTTGTCCCTTCGACACACGGGGGACCCTTTTTCAGGTGTTTCGGAACCGTGTGGGAAAAACGAAAGGTCAGTCAGTGTTTGTGTGTGTGTGTGTGTGTGCATTTATGTATGTATTTTTTTTTCATCTCCTCAACAGTGTGTGGTGAGAATCAAATTTAAAGATCCATTCTTCCGATGAGAGGGACGCCTATTCCATTTTCCACCAAGCTACGCGTACCCTTTGTTAGGGGTCCTTTGCCCTTGTGGAGTTCTGGTGGTGTAACGTACGGTACGCTCAGGTGAATTCGGCTCGTATTTTTAACACGCAACGAAGCGTTTCTTTTCCATTGTCCTATTTCCCATCCGAACAGCAAAAGGTAAGGGAAAAGTCCTTACGGGTTGTGTAACGTTGAATGGAATAAAACATTTCTTTATGTGCAAGAAGGTGTTTATTGAGGCTTGATCCGTTTATTCAGCTGTTTGATCAATGGAAAGCTATACTTTTCAAAAGTTTATAATTGGTACCAAGTCATTTTACAATAAGCTTTTAAAGGCTACGTAGATTAATTGTGATGTATAAAATGTAAGTTCTATGTAACAAGTAAACCGTAATTAATGATAATAAAATTAAATAAAATTATACAAATTTAAAATTAAAAAAACGACAAAAGAAATCACCCAAATAAGCAAAATCGTACAGTGACTGCCAAAACAATAAGACCACCCTTAATACACGATGTTGGAAGTAGTGTTGATCCTAATATTTTATTGATGCCAATTCATTATCATGAAGACATGAAGATCACTTCAACTCGAAACTATATATCCTCGTTTTATCAAGATCTACAGGTAAGATTTACAGCAACAAAAAATCGTATGATTCAAGGCATATCTGCACAATAATTACACATCTACTTTTTTATAATATAACGCCATTTTAGTGAGTTCTAAGTAAGTAAGGAAGTGGGTAAGTTTGGTAATCAAGGTTATAAAATTGAATTTATTGTACAAATTATACAAAAAAAGAGATCTTCTATTATTACAATAAAAGCGAAGTATATTTTAAGCAAACAAGGTAAACAATATTTTTCATTTCGATATTGCGATCTATACTCGTAACTTTCGCTGTCAATTGGTATTGTGAAAGAATGAAAAAAATTGCAAACAAAAAGTGCTTCATCACACAAAAGAAAAGATTTATTTAATTCATTTCAGTTCAGTTCAGTTCAGTTCAAAATTATCTACACCACTTTGACGTAAAACAAATGTCAAATGAAAACTAATATTGATGTCTCAATGCTATGCAGTTCGTGATAAAATAAAAACATTCAGAGCATATTTATCTGTTTTCCTAAAATAACAAATGCTTCACTGTCCGTAGCACCATTGATTGACGGCTTGCAACTTACAACTCGATGGGTGTAAAGCATAGAGAGATAAACTATGTCACGGCCCTGGATGCTGCCCGTTTCCGTACTCCTTAAGAAGAAGAAACAAGAACCCGTTCCCAGTGGCCGCCTTTTCGGACGTGATAACTAATGTGTTGTTTATTGTTTTGCTTTTCTCTTTTCACTCCCACCACTTCCCACACACACACACACGCGCGACAAAGGGCCACGGTTTTATTGGGCTCGGAACAAGCGGGAGAACTAAGCTTCCAGAGCGTGAGCAATAGTGTTTTTGTTTTGTTTGCCAGCGATTTTAGTATTTTGTGCGCGGGACGGTTTCACCTTCGTTACATATTTTATGCACATTTTATACCGGTGCGCTTGATTGGCTTTGTTCGGCCCAATGGAGCAATCGACCGGCGGTACAGTGTGGGCCATTAGTGTGGGTGCAATGTGTGCTTGTGGGTAGGCTCGTATGCGCCGATCCATGTTGCGCCGGTTGCGTACGGCTCACCTTTTGGGTGTGGGTGTCACGGACCGAAGAATTGTTTCGGGGTCGGGTTTTTGTTTCGTTACTGTTATTCCGTTGTCCAACTCCGCAACCCGGTTAACCCGGCTCCCCGGCGTTACCGGAGGGGGTGGCTCATTTATTTACACATGGGCGAATCGAGCGACAAAAATAAAGCGACTTGATTTGGCTGAATGGTTGGGTGCCGTTGTTGGGGTGGCTGAGGATGCGGGAGGATTAGGAACGTCGAAAGTGCATCCATGCATCAATCCGCCATTGCAGCGCAACGTGAGGGCATGCGTACCGGGGACTCGAAATCACTTTCCGAATCACAATCACACACACACGGCTCAGGCCCAACGATGGGTAAGCTTACGGTGACATTCCGATAGGAAGCGCGGAACGTGGAGCGCATCCGTCACGCAGTTCCGTACCGAATTTGGTTTGCGATCGGTCCGCGGAACGCTCCCATCCGGATTCCGGTCAGCGGTTGCGTGTTTGCATTGTGTTTTATTTAAATTTTCCTAATAGGCCCACCGTGGCGTTTCGCGTGCCCCCGTTCGCTGCCCATTCCCGGAGCCCAAATCGAACGGGCGATAGCTCAACATCGACAGCTTAATGTTTCCATCCTGCGGAACCATTAGTTTTGTCGTGTAGCTTTACCGATTGGGATTAACCCATAAATGTTGATCAGACTTTAAGGAGTGATGAAAAAATTCTTCTTCTACTATTGAAATTTGCTAAAGAATATGGAGTTGAAATAATGATGCTGCTTGAGTTGGTTTTCTTTATGTACAGCAATGATTTAATCCTGTATTTTACAAGTCTGTCGCCGATGTCTGCTACATGTTTCCAGCAGCGTAGTTCGACAATGGCTACGAGTATAATATAAATCCAGCAAACATGTTGCGCCATTTTCAACCAAGGGTTACCGATGGAGACTCAACACCGGACGGATTGTATGTAAAATAAGTCACAAATCCAAATCGAAGGCTTCCTCGTCGGTATGTGTGTGAGCGAGCGAGCATACGAACAACACCGTATGGCATGCCGGAGATGATTGGTTTCGCGAGAAAACCCGCCGAAGGCAAACACCACCGCCATCTGTTTGCCGTTTGCCCTGGAATGGGCTCTTCCAGAATTGGTCCACCGGTTATCTTACTACCCTCGGTAGCACTAGAAGTGAAATGCACGGTTAGCACCGTTTCCGGACATCTTCCCATCGTCCAGCAATTCCAGGAGCTAAGAAACGATCCACCAGACGCCCAGATCTGAACAGCTGATGTGTGCGGGTTGAACTTTGTTTCTCAACCAGTGCAACGATGTGGAGGACGATAACTTCCTTGGTCATCTGAATTGTGCGAGCCGGTGGATGGTTGTTGCCTTGTTGCCATCGGCTTCGTTTGATGTTCATTCGGCGATGATGCGATCACACTGCTGCACATAGACCCACTTGCAAACGGGCCGTTACATACAAGGGAGAGTACGAGCTAATTGAAATGCAAATGATCGTACCCAGCTTTGATCCGTTGAACGTTACCGATCGGTTGCGACTAGCTTATGTTTGTTGTCGTCGGACGCCAACTGTCCCCATGACCTTTCGATGATAGTGATTTGAGGGCGAACACAGATGAAATGAGGTCGTTACGGCTGATGAATATGTTGAGCTGAGTTGTGAGAGCAATATAAGTCTAGAAACGTTAAAAAAAACCAGCATCTAGAATTCATAACCATGCAAAACCTGCAATTTCTCACAATCAAAACAAAATGCAATAATTAACATAAAGTTTGATAGAGAAAAGCCAGGTTATTTGAAACCCTGTCTAATCCCTACTGACACGTGACCCTCATCCACTTACACTGCTGCTGGTACACGCTCCTGACAAATATCGTCCTTAGCCAATTGATTTTTCACCCCGATCGATGCATCCTGCCCGTATCTTTTCACACATTTCTCGTGCCACATTTTTACACATTATTATTTGTTGCCTCCCTGCTACTTTGTAATTGTAACACGGCGAAACGCCTTCCTTACTTGAGTGCAAGCATTTCACACACACATGACACCAAGCCAAACCGAGTCAGAGCTACGCATCCCTGAAAAAGGGATTTGTTGCGACCCACATTGAGCCAGCCTGTTTGCAACGGTGCGGCGTAGAAATTCTGGTTTGCGTTGAAGAAAATCCCCTGGAAAACTGGGCAACCGCGTACATTGCGATGCGGGTGTTACCAGACCAGGGAAACGAGCGAAGTCGGTGCGAAGGAAATGGAGAACAGGGAGAAAGGGAAGAGAGTTGTTTTTATGCTGTCGAGTTATTTTTGTGCCCGTAATTCCCCCACCGTAATGCGCAGACGACTGATGATGGCCCTCCCGGATGCGCAACGCAATGTATCGTTTTTATTCGTTCCCCTAGCACTATTTTCACGTTGTTTGTTCGTCGGCGGTAGTCTAGACCGTGCCGTGATGGTTAAGGCAAACGGGAGAATAAAAAAAAAAGTTTTATAGAGAATAGTGGTACTCACATCGGCGTGCACACACTCTTGGAGAAATGAGCAATATTTCGATGCAAAATGTGAGTCACGGTATGGTAGGTCATACCAGCGTAACTTTGCGGAACGTGTGTGAAGCATTGTATGAATTGAATAGATACATTATCAGGGTCCTTTGCTGATAAAGCTACCCTAATCGAGGAAGCCCACAACCATCCCGAATAGGGTCCAAATTTCTCATAGCATAACCTCTCTTATACGTCGTCGTAAGTGTAACCACGTTTCATCCTGCTGATGAAATCCAAATGGCCATCTTCACTCCCAATCGTTAACAGTTTGCATGTGCCCTTTGCCACGTTCTGGGTTCAACGGTCAGCGGAGGTCATCCCGCATCGCGGAAGCTGTCGAAACGAGCTCGACGCGTGCTCTGGAAATTGCTCGTGCGGTGGAAAAACTTTAATCAACTCATCTTCCTCGGAAGAACATCTTCTAGGGCCCGTTTCTCAAGTGGATACAAAACCTGGCGATACTTGAACCCAGAGGTGGCATCAGTTTTGTAAGACATTCATCCAGCAGCGGGATTGTGCAAAACCAAAAGTGCGTAGCGGATTTGGTTGTTGAAAAAGGGCAACACACTCACACACACTTGTACACATAGGTTTTGCCCTTTGGTTCTTTGGGTGCCGTGTTGTGCCGTTATGCTTGAATACTGGTTTCGATAAATCTTTCAAACATTCGCATCCACTTGATCTGGTGCGGTGTATGGGTGCGGTATTTTGATACGAAAGAAAGGTATCATCGACAACACAACTGATATTCATGTTTCGCACGAAAGTGTATGTGTCTTTTTTTTTTTTTACCTTCTTATTATTATTAAGAGCCTGCAGCAAGTACACGCAGTCTTTATAAGGTCAGCGAATAACGAGCGAAAGAAACGTGCAGGGAGTGTATCGACTGATCGGCAAGCCCACCACCACTCATCGGAAACCTGATCCTCTCGAAAGCTCATCATGTTCATCGGCGATGACTTTGAAAACCCAGCCGGGTACACTTACCTTGGGTAAAAATCAAAACAATCTTTTATACTTGTGTGCATCTGTACTTCGGGCACAAACGGGGCAACATAATCGGACGATCAGGGTAGAGAGACAGAGAGGCGGAGAGATGAAAACCAAAACAAAAAAAGAACAACATTACTCTCCAAAACATACCCAAGGGATTAAGTTATGGGCGCCTCTTTTGGGACGCTGCAATACCAGATATCCGTGTCGGCAATCTGGAACCGAGAAGTTCTGAGTATCATCTCTTCCTGAACATCGAGACTGCGGCATCTCTTCCTGATCGAAACTCTGGCAAGAGCAACTTGGTAAAAAAAAACACACACACACACACACACAAACGACAACTACACTAAAGGAATGTTGTTTGCAGTCGCATCGCATCCCAACCCACCGTCGCAGCAGACGTGGATGATCGTTGAAAGAAATGCGGAAAAGAAAGTTCCTGGCGGGAAAGATTATGTGGAAGAACGTGAAAGAAAAATGGGAACACTTTTCTGGGAGAAACAACAGACAGCAAAAAATGAGCATCATCCCGAAGACAAGAAGCAGAACGTCAGAATTATGTTTGACTTCTTGCCTTGCCTTGACAACCCCTTCTATATAGCCCGTTCTCACGAACCGTTGCGTTCGGCTTAAGCCCACCAATACAACCATGCGCGAAGCATAAAATATTGTAACCCCACCCGCTCTGATGCGCAACATGTTTTTCTCCCGCAAACGAAACGAGCTGTTTGTAATGTTGGGTCGTTTGGCTTTTTCACGCATCACACAGCTAAAGGTTGTTTGGTCGATGACTTAAACTATGCTGGTATGCGTGTGCCGCTACGTGGGAAGAGTGGAAAAGCCAACAAGGGACTCGATCGTGAGCAGCCGTGAGAATGGGCAGCATCAAGCAGAGAGTAACTGAGTCAGCGTGATTTGGTGACGATCGAGAGCTAACATAACGTCTCATTTATGCTTAAGCTACCACTACATGCACAACGTAATTCAAGAGAGAAACAGCACCGAAAATGGGGTTGCCAAATCTTCCAGTTTAAAATGCTTTTATTTAGTCAGAAAAACATGTTTAAGAGAAGAATTCAATTGAGAAAAAAACATGAAGATCATTGCAAGAATGCTTCGAAAAACTTTTTCCCATACATCTTATCCTTCTTCTTTTTCATCATTGACAACCGCTGTTCGGCCTGCTTCCGGATCCGGTTCAGCAGATAGGCATGAGGCTTTACAACGTTCTGGAAATCTTCGTGCGACAAGCGATAGATTTCACAAGCTTCCAGCGCGATCACATTCGCCGTCCGTTGTTGATTTCGTTTGATAAGAGATATCTCGCCAAAGTATGCACCGTCGGTCAGGTGTCCCAGTTCCTTTCCATTCATCGCATAAACTGCCACCGTTCCAACCGCCAGAAAGTACATCGAGTCACCATAACTGCCGGCCGCTATAATCACATCGTCCTGTAGATAAATCTCCAGCTGCAGACAATTCACAATGTCCGTTAGTATGAAGTAGGGAAGGTTCTTGAACAAATCTACACTCGCAACAAGATGGCGGCAGGTTTCCATTCGAATGCTGCTTCTTAAGTTCTTCGGAAACAAACCCATGATCATCTCCTCGTCGAAGTACCGGGTGCGAAAGCGTGTTGCAAAGTTATTCCTCAACTTCTTTTGCAACGGCTCACTTAGGTGTTTGTTGTACGCGAACGCTTTCAGATTGGCCATGAATTTGTCGTACTGATCGGTGGCCATTTCGGGAGAATCAAAGAACCGACACAACACCACGGGCACGTAGTTGAACCACAGCCATCCAAGAAACATTACCAACAGCATGATCCAATGGTACACGAAATGTTGCTCGATATCCTTCTTTTCACTCGATGCCATACTGACCCGCAGCGTTACCATCATGCTGCGGAAGTACCGGTAGGTTGTAGAGGCATTGCTTTCCAAATCACTTAATAGCAGTCGCACAAAAGGATTGGCTACGTTCTGCAACACCGCCGATACGTTCGGATGCTGCATCTGCATTCGCATGGCTGCCAGAAGCTCTCTCTCGTCGAATGCCCGGGTGGATGGTTTCGTTTGTAGTAGAATCGGTATAATGTACCCGAGACAGGTGGTCCAGTGCAGCACATACAGTGTGTTCATAATGACCTGCACAATGCGCGTCTTGCTTTCGGGCATTTGCAGTGATCTTGCGATTACGCGAAAATATCTATTGCTATCCCGGAAGCGGGCAATGTGGCACAGATACAGAAACGACACAAATACAAGACAACTCTCTGCTCCTGCTTCATAGATTAACTCATCAAACACCTCGAGCAGTAGTATGTACGGTAGAAACAGCAAAAGATCGTAAATCAACCGAAAGGGACGCAAACGGTTGAAGAAGATCTTCCCAGGTTCCAGGACAATTTCGTTCGTTTCGAAAACTACAAATCCAGTGCAAAACGTTAGCCCAAACTCAGCTACCAGAATCAGACAGAGGGACAGATCGATGTACTCCACCAGGTGACGGGTGGGGTGTGAATCAAAGGCCAGAAAGCTGAAGGCAAATGGTAGCACCATCAGATGCAGGTTCATCACGATGAAAACGATCACATCACTGGACATTCGGAGCAAACTGAACGGATGTACTATAAAGGCAGGATACGATCGCAAAAGTCGTTCATTTTCTTTGATGATCTGGTACGAACTCTTCAGATGCTTTTCCGTCGAAGGATGTTGTTCGGAAGCAAGGCGTAGCTTTGCCAAGGCACGTAAAAACTTCATGTGCCTCGGTAGGGCACGATCTTCAGCTTGTGAAATGCGTGTCTCTTCGATGGTGCAGATGTGTCGGTTCTCTTTCATTCGATGTCTCATTTTCGGTAGTATTCGATGAATGATGAAGATCAGATTATGGCAGAAACGTGTATTGCAGCAATTTTAGTTTGATGAAAAAGTTTAGCCATGTATTTTCCCAACGATTGCTTTGACATCCATACCAAATGTGGATATTCAACAACAACAAAAATCAAGTGGATTTGTACTACTAAATTTCAAACGAATTACTACGAACTAAGAATTAGCTTATTCTTTTAAATTGGCAACACTGCATGACTCACCGCGCGAGAGCAAAATTCTTCTGCACGGAAATGTTGATTATTTCGCTCTATCGGAATGTTTCGGGAGCAGTGAAATTTTGTGATGCAAAACAAAGAGGCAACATCACGAGGGAAAAGAGATAGGGCCAACATTCTCAGGCGGGCGGTTTGTGTGGGTGCGTTTGAATGCTCTTGATGTGTGTGGATGTGTATGTGTGTGTGTGTGTGAGTAGGATGAGGGAGAAGAAGAACCGTAAAAAGAGCACCACCACGTTTGATTTCCCTATCATTCACACATGACAAGCAATACACGTACGGTTAAGCATGCTGTTCAGGCTTAACTAAACAATTTCGTTACGATCATTGTGTATGTGAAGGGGGCAGATCCTAAAGAGAGCGAAAAAGAGGGAGAACGCGAGAGAGTAGTTGCCGGGAATGAGGCCACCCGATGAGCATCGGCACATCGGGACAATGTATGCGGATTCTTCCACACAGTGTTCCTTCAAGTAATTTGCGCCTCAAAAAATGAATTAAAAAAACTAATACAACTAAGTTATGTCGTTAATACATAATAAATAGTAAACATTCCATCACTATCGCATGCGAATTTTCCTCAACAGCTCGAAACTATTGAACTTTTGTCTGTCAAACCTCATACTCTCGTACACTGTGCGTCCGGAGAGCGCGAGAGCGGGCGTGTCGAAGCGAGATAGCGTTCCACGGTACGGTAAAGCAGCAAAACGCTGAAATGCAGGCGTAAGCCTTTAACGCACACTCGCCTGTGCTTATTTCAAACTGAACCTTACGCTGAGTCGGTTGTCCGTATGTGCGGTCGGGTTTTTGTTAAGCAACTTGGCAAAAATTTGAAGAACAGGTAAAAATAAGTGACTTACCGTGCTAGAGCTAGAAGAAAAAAAGTGATCAATTGGTGATGTGTGCGATTTAACCTGCTGTGACGATCGAACGAAGAATAGAGTCTTCCGTTCAGCGCAATGAAGCCGTCAGCACTGATGTGATTGTATAGCTTTTGTTTGGCCATCTTTTCTCAAAGCCAACAAAGCAAATGAAAAGAACTGTGCTGCGGCGACACTGTGACGTTTTTCTTCCTGACACACTTTTGTGCGTGAGACACGATCAAGTGCGGCTCGTAGTAAGAAAGCAAGTTTTTTTTTCAGCGAGAAAAAGTGATCATTACTGGTAGTGTGTGAGTGTAAATCGGTAGTAGTGTGTGGTGTTGCTTTCACAGTGCGCCGCCCCAGCGCGAAACACACAGGCTTAAAAATACTTATAAAAAGTTAAACATTTCAAGCAGAGCGAAAGCGAGAACGAGAGCGAGAGATAGCGACGGATCGAGGGAAGAACCGTGCGTGTTGTCCGACGGGTGAAGAAACTGGTTCGGAAACGGGAATTGTGTTTTTGTTCCGTGTTTTGTGAAAATTTGTTACAGCACTGGGCTTTTTTTTTGTTTACACGGTTCCCCGTTCTTGAAGCACTTTTCCAGCATACACACACACACACACATACGATCATGTATGATGAGCTTGCGAAGGAAAGGAATCAATGTACTTTTAGTGGGTGTGATATAATTGTCCATGTGTGCGAGTGTAGGGTACACAACAAAACAATGTAGTGAATCTGTTTTTGCTTTTTTTTCTCTTTGCAACCGGTGATGAACGTTCCGCGTGTGATAGAAACAACTGACGGGCAAAGAAAACCTTTTTTACAAGAGACTGAAAAGTGTCCGCTACCACACGGAATGGGAGAAAATTCCTATGCTGTGTGTTGTTCTTTTTGAGCGTGTTGCTTGGTACGCGTGCTAGTGATTCTCGAGCGAGAGTCAGCCATTAAGCGGCGCTGTATGTGTTTGTGTAGGAGTGTTTTGCGCATACCGCTTGACTGCGGCGTAGCGTTGCGTAGCGATCGCCAGTAGCACAGCATCATCGGAGTTGTTTGTTTGCTGTGAATCAAATTCTTGGTTTGGCTAAATCATTTAAAAGTGTGTCTACACAAACAACATGAATGTTTCAATATTTAAGTTTATTAAATTATTATTTCACCTTATTTTGTTCCATTTTTCTGATGACTCGTCGTGCTGCAATAAAGCAAAAACCTTAGGCAACTTAAAACCTTAGAATCAAACCTCCACGTACACTTTTCTTTTGTTTTATGTCTTTTATGTGTCTGTTATGTTTCTTGCGCAGCAAATCCTTGTTTGTGAGTGACATCTTACTTATTTTTTGTTTTGTTTTATGTCGCGAAAACACGCGGACTCCAAACACGATTGCCAATGAGTGTTTTTTACCACTCAAAATCGAAAGTAGCACGTGAAACGATCACACTGCGCTAAAGAGAAAGCAAAAATAGTTGATAGTGAGATTGAACAAAAATTAAAAGAACAGCAAGAAAACAGGAAACTGGACGATCATCGTCACAATTAAACTCTTTTCTCAATCGCGTAAAATCGATTAGTACGATTGTTATGTGTAGCCAAAGTAAAATAATCGATTTAAGGGGAAATGCAATGTGAACTTGATGATAAAGGTTGGGAATCATGTGCGATCGCCGTTTTACAAGTGTCGTCGGAATTTTGTATTTTTTTGTGAAATCGTGTCTGTGTGCGTGTATATGTTCGAATGCTCTATTTTCTTTCCCATTTTTTTTTAAGGTACAAAAGTGTATGCACGGGTACAGTTTGAAAGTGAGTGTTATTCTATTGCTGGGCAGGGTTGCAACCAACGCCCAATATAACGAGAAGATTGTGCCAACCAATTACGTGCAAAAGTGCATAAAAACAATGCCGATACGTCGTTGTTGATAGAGGCCCTCCCTGAAACACACACCGAGCACCGCCGCGGCTGGTGTGATTTTATTTGACGATCGTCGAAAGTGAATTGTTACCGGTAGTACTCCGGTACTGGTCGGGAAAGTGTTTGTGTGTGTGTGTGTGTAAGTGCGCGCATTTGTAAAGGATTGTTTGGAATAAATACCCAGTCTACTCCTCCCCGGAGCACTACAGCTTGTCACATGAATCAACAGCACCACAACCATCACATCATGAGCTCGTACGGTGCTAGCACTGAAAACAGCGTCTCGAACCAACAGTCGACACAAAGCATTGCCGACTATCTGGCACAACTGCTGAAAGACCGTAAACAGTTGGCCGCCTTTCCGAACGTTTTCCTCCACATCGAGCGGCTGCTGGACGAGGAGATCTCCAAAGTGCGTGCCTCACTGTTCCACATCAATGGTGTGACGAAGGAACCGCTACAGCTCCCCGAACCCGAGGGCGAATCGATCACCATGAACGAGAAGGTGTACGTTCCGGTGAAGGAATATCCCGACTTCAACTTTGTCGGGCGTATCCTCGGACCGCGCGGCATGACCGCCAAGCAGCTCGAACAGGAAACCGGTTGCAAGATTATGGTCCGAGGGAAGGGCTCGATGCGGGACAAGAAAAAGGAGGACGCCAACCGGGGCAAACCCAACTGGGAGCACTTGTCGGACGATCTGCACGTGCTGATCACGGTCGAGGACACGGAAAATCGGGCCTCGATCAAGTTGAAGCGTGCGCTGGACGAGGTGAAAAAGTTGCTCGTACCGCACGCCGAAGGTGAGGACGAGCTGAAGAAGCGCCAGCTGATGGAGCTGGCCATCATCAACGGCACGTACCGGGACTCGACCACCAAGGTAGCGCCGGCCGACCAGACCTTCAACTTCGACCCGCAACAGTACACGGACGAGCGGTGGAAGCTGGCAGCGGCAGCCGATACCCGTATGCTCAACCCACTGGCCGCCGCCAATCTAGCCGCAGCTAATTCGCTTGCCGGCCGTACCGCACCAAACCCGCTCGGAGCGCCCATCATCCTGTCGCCCCGCATCTCCGTCCCGACGACTGCCGCTAGCCTGATCCCTGGATCGGGACCGCCGCCGACGATCGATCACACGACCGGGCTGATCTACGCGTCACCCTACACGGACTACAGCTACGCGCTGGCGGCCGCCGGCAATCCGCTGCTCACGGAGTACGCCGATCACAGCGTAGGTGCAATCAAAAATCCAAGAAGGCAATATGCGCCTCGCGATCATCCTTACTAAAACCACCCTCCCACGATAAAAAAAACAACATCTAAACAAATCAATAGCGCGCGCAGCAACACAACAAAAAAAAAAACAGTGCGAGTTGCTGCAAACCACAGATAATAATAATTTCAACTACAAAAATGCAAATAAGCGCAAATATCCCCTACAAAAATACGCCTTGCAACCAACAACAACAGAATGCATATTCTCTCAGCATTATTATTCTACAAAAATCACCCATTTGTTATTGGCAGTACTACTACCACTACTACTACTACTTTACTACCCGGGCGGTGGGGCAATAATTTATCTAATATGACCATTATCTATAAATACTTTTTGTTTTTAAATTAATTACAACTTCACGCACCCACCCCATATACACTCCAACACACAAACACACACACACATACACATACACACTATCTATTACTTTTATTTGTTTAATAAGTTGCTCTATCTCCACTTTTGTTGTTTCGAATATTAATAATATTCATACAATAATTAATATGAATAACAGCTAGTTGTTACGATCGCATCGCAAAACAAAAAACAAAACAAATGCACAAAACCAATAACGCCAAGGATAAGCGAGATCTGCTAGATGAGAAAGCAAACACAAATATCTCAACACCTAGGAGTGTGAATTGATTAATGCATTACACACACACACACAACGTGTATAGGAAGATATATTATGCTCATCAGGACCCATGTTTGTTCTGATTTATTCATTTCGTTTTTAATTATAAATTTAATTTCGAAAAAGGAAGCGTGTGTACAGCAGCACGATACATTTAGCTAGATTACTTAATTCTTTTCTTTCTCCAATGACTTAAATGGTCTTTCATTTAATGCTTGGTTTTATCTCACACGTGTTTTTGTAAGTGGAAATAGTGCAACATACTATAGATCTGAGCGAATGAAAGTTTGCATTACAATCGAAAATCGGATAGAGGATAGCGTTCGAAAAGCATTAAAAAAGCGCATGGCGAAAAGAACTTTTAACTGTTGGACAGTCAGTCAACACGCGTTGTTAGGTAGGTAGTTTTAAGGTAGTAGAGAAAAAAAATAGGGAAAGGAAAGGAAATCATTATCACTCGTTCTATGCAAACTGTTGTGCATAACAATAACATAGCAAGATATTAACTATTAACGATTCCCGCACTACTTGTTAGCGATCATTGCATCTGCTACGAAAGATTGGAACTTAAAGGACATATAGAAAACAAATAATTCTTAAGCATTCACTAGCTATTCACCCACTACTAAATGACAGTTGAAAACGTAGCAATTAAAGCTGTATTACTCTCTTACCGCTGCCCCACAGCTACCGCATTATAACAACCTTTTTTTTCTCCTTTGCCCATTCACACTCACTCCCACTGTTTCCCACCTGATTGTTCCTTATCCTTGTATTAAAGAAAACTAGTACATTAAAATGTGTACTCTGTAACACGCACATACATACGCAAATACGGATCATTTTGGAAGAATGCACGTGCTAATAGTAAAAACGAAAAATGATAACTGATGCCTCTTATGATACACCCGACCATGTGTACAGAGATTAAACGTGCGCTATGTCTAACATTCTGTATAAACAAGACAACATGCTTATTTGCATACATTTCGAGTACGTCGATGCAGCAAGAAGACGGAGCAATCGCACTTAAAGTGCGTTATAATGGCACGAATCGATACTAGCGTGCATCCTTCTGCTCTCTCTCTCTATCGCACACACACACAATATGCCTCTAAAACCGATATGTATCATTCATCTGATTAACTTCTTCAGAACTTTCTGTCCCGCTCTCTTTCTCTACGTTCGCTTCCTTTGTTTTAAAATAATATGTACCTACTAGCAGCTTATATATAGCACTGATCAGTTTAACCGAATGAAATTCGAACAATAATGCACACACTCCGCGGATAGCTTTTTGGGTCGTTTATTAATAATGTAATTTCAGCTAATAATACTTTGTTCGTTTAACACCACCCACAATTTCTTGATGAGAGTTTACTAGTCGTTATGTCTATGTATGGGAACATAATAGTGTAACCATCAACCTTCTAAAATAATTAACGATATCGCGCCAGAAGCTGTAACACTATCCATCCCAGTACACGATTAACTTTTATCTTTTTACCCTCTGGGTCTTGGGTAGATTATGCGATATTATGTGTGATTTTTTAAGTTTGATCTATTTTATTTACCAACAAGTTGGGTTGGAGTGTTGTTAGGTTTGCTTTGCTCTATTTGCTACATCATTTATAATACTCATGTGCCAAAGTATTATTAATCTCTGTTCGAAAGCAGAGCTGAAAGGAGAAAGAGTGAACGAAGGATAGGAGTGGATGAAGGGCTAAGGAAAGATGGTTTGATCGCTTATCTTCGTGTGGGGAAGACCTCACCAACGCATGCTACCCAGCTTTGATCGCACTGAACCGATCTTCCTGTGAGAGATCAATCAGTTTCCGGCGTGTGTTGGGGTTTTATGCTGCTACTATTGCTGCATGCATATGCTGTGAGTTGTTTCTTTGATGTATTGCGGTTGTTGTTTGGGTGAACATGGACACACAACTGGACGCGGGGGTACACAGATAGATCCCATTTTTGCCACTGGTGGCTGTGCATTTACGAAAAAGAAAGGATCGAAGCGTGGTAGGCAGGCGCGAGAAGGAAGCCTGCGAATGTTAATCAGATGAATGGTTCGGTTGTGTGCAGAGCATGAAGTACAAAGAAAAACGATACAGTGTGTAGTTGTTCAACTCGAGATGCAATGATGACGCGTTAATGTGTCCGTCAGAGATGGGGGAATGTCGGATTGGCGGACGACGTCGCTAGACTGTGGGCGGTATCAAGGTTTTCAGTTGCAGAGCGCGAGGCTTGGTTACTTCAAAGTGCTCGATATTGTTGTAATAGCTACGCGGTCAGTCAAACAGGTACAGTCGATAATGTAAGGCACGACGCAACAGTTCGTCCGGTTTGGGCTAAAATCTTGACCAAGTCGTGTCTCCCATGCAGCAGGTGGAAGTTAAATATCGAGAGGAAATTAAAAGAAGTAGAAAATGAAGATGACAGCACTATTTTAGTAGAACTTTCAACAAAATACACATACACACGAGATTCAATGCATTTTGAGAATAATTTGTGGTGCCATCGTCACGAAAGCGCAGCATTGAAGGTTATTACAGACGCAGTACAATCAGAAGTGCATTCTTGCTTAACCATTTAATGTATTCTTTCCATAACAAGGGTTCTTTATATAGATAAAGACATAAAACAATGGATCGAGTTATAATTACTGATAAATTACGATGCACAAATGCAGAAATAATGTTTATTTTGTTTTTATATACGTGCTTCCCTTTTATATATCAAAGTAAGCTTGATGCAATTTTAAATAAACGGAAGCTGGGGCGCATTAAAGAAACAAAGTTTCCTAAACGAAATTTAATGCTTCCACGCCCCGATCCTTTATCTCGCAAACACAGTTTTAAGATAGTGTTGTGTGCGGTTTTTTATGGTGTTCAATCACTTCCGTAATAACCTATAACTTTGGCGCATGAGGTGTCATTTATCGACACTATATTGCGGCGTATTGCGATTGTATAACAGGCACACACCACGGTTTTACCCTACTTGTGGCAATATACATTTAGTGTGAATAGTTGAAATTCACAACGCATTGCAGGCACTGAACACACGCAGCAACGCTAAAGTAAAAGCGAAGAAAAATTGTGCTTTCGTTGCGAAAAGAGAGTAGATGTGTTAGTAGGTGTGTGTATTAACTACTTTAAAATAAAACAAATATTAAGTAATCTCATTTATAGAATCGTCTTCTGAAGAAAGGTAAAAGTGTGTTGATTTACAGCTACAGTCAGTGTCTTAGCTTGTTGTTGTCGTTTTAACGATTTGCGAATCAACGTCGTGGTACTACGATAGAACGAGTATGAATCTTTATTGAAGCATCAATAGTTAAAAATAATTACTGAAAAACGTTCGGTGGAGGAAGAAGAACCATTAAAGTAACAAACCGAAACATCTTTATCACGAGAAATCTCTTCTACAACCCTCCGTAGCTAAGCTCCGTACGGTATAGGTAGTTTTTATTAACAGTAATTTTAATCGTAGCCTTTAACAAACTACTTCTAATGAACGATACACATATATACACACACATACAACATTGTGCCTATTGCCTGTGTGCGGTTGGCGGTACTTTTTTTCTCGAATTGATTTGTGAAACAGTAAACCTAAACTACACTGTAATAACAACAAGATAGCAATACTTCATATTAATTATACATGTAGGAAAATGCTCCAGAAGAGCCAGAATAATTACTAAAAAAAAAAATCAGATTTACACATATAAGTAAGCATTACAATACTGTATACTACTCATTGCTTGAAATGTTCTTTGAATTTAAACAAAAACAAATCGTTTGGCTTCCTAAAGTGTGAAATGCTAAAACCGTTCAGATAGTTGTGCTCTACATGAAATGCGAACGGTGAAGCATTAATAACTATTCTGATACAATACAATTAGCTACACTTGTAAACAAAGTACTACTTACTGCTAACAGGAAATGAAAAACAAAGAATCTTAAAAAAAAAAACAAAAACATTGTATAGCAACTGCTTAATCCCCCAGATTGTGAGAGCGTACGTAAATCGAGCAGAATTTTAACAGCGTAAACAACAATAGATAATTTGCTATTAACATCCTAGCAGGGCGCTGAAAGATAGGATACGAAATTGTTAACCTTTATCTCACTGACCAACATGAAATAACATCCAATCTGTGCATAGGATATGTTTAATATGGCTAGCAGCAGTGTAATATGCAAAACACTTACAACTATCTATGTGCAGTTCTAACCGGTTGGTGGTATGGAACGAAAACAAATAAAACACATTAATATTGCTTCTAATATGTATGCTAGCAACACCAGCAACAGCAGCGCTACCAACAACATCAGGATAACTGCAGTTTTATAACCACTACCATCCCCCAACTCTGGTCTGGTAACAAAATGGATGAGGTAAACAATACAAGCAAGAAATAATAAAACTCTGATTTAATAAAGCTTAATATTGCACTACTATTATTAATCATCTACTTCTACTTTTAATAATACTATTTAGAGCTACTTCTCTACTAGCAAAACAGCAAACAACTACTATCCACTACTACCATTCGTTTTGATCGAAACAAATATTAATAAAGCATAACATTGCTGGCAAAACTTTAACCGGACTAGTTTTTATTAGTTAAATGTATCTTTCCCCACCTACTCATCTACTCACCCTCTTCCTAACAAGGTCGCTCTCATGACTCTCATGTGCCATAATAATAATGTGTCCAATCCTAACCTCTACTCATCGTGCGTGCACGATAACTAAGTACTAGGAGCCACATCCTAATCCCAATACACTCCTTCGATATGTTTCTGGAAAACTTCTTACCCTTCAGAATGTTCTGTACGAAGCCGTAGATTTTATACACGAAAGTAATATGTAAATGTAACGATCAAAATTTGCTGACCAATTTTCAAACGGTTTCTGCTGCTTCGTACTATTCATTAATCTTCCCTTCCCCAAAAAGCTCAGTCTGAAAGAAATGTAACCACGGTGTTTGTGCCTGGCAATAAGCTCTATTGGCCGACAGTTAATGCGTAATCCATTGGAAAGTAATCAACCATCGTTTAACCAACCACACACGAATTTGCTCTTCCTAATCCTGCTACCTATTACCTACCTATACGCAATCAGCTTCACACTTTATTATGTCTGGATCTGGTGGGATTTTTCTATTAACTTATTTTGCTAACCAAAGCCACATAGGCCAGCTGCTACAGGAATGGGGGGTTGCGTGTAAAGATGTTGGTGCTTTTATAAGAACAATTCAATCATCCTGTTCATTTTTAAAACAAATTCGTTTAAAGGGGTTTTTGAAGTAATTTAAATGCTCGAATGTAGATAGAAAAACCCGAAATCCGGTGTGTGCGTGTACGCATTAAGTGACAAAAACAAAACACACACACACACAAATACAATAGTAAAATATTTTTAAGAATGTTGTCATGCTGCTGCTTACGACAACCACGTGAACGGTTGAAAGATCTGATTCCGTCATGCTAGGCGGTCTGGTCTGGTGGCGATACGCATTAAGTGACAAAAACAAAACACACACACACACAAATACAATAGTAAAATATTTTTAAGAATGTTGTCATGCTGCTGCTTACGACAACCACGTGAACGGTTGAAAGATCTGATTCCGTTGGTTCGTTTTTTTTACGGGTATTCTAGTCCTTTTGTGTGTGCTACTTTATAGCCATCGTCGTATCTCCATAGACACAGATGATTAGTTTCTTACGCTACAGTTATTTTAAAACAATCGATTCATTTCTTTTACTTGGACTGCGCGTGTTTTCTCGTGTTGTGTCGAGAGTGTTTGTGTGTGAGTAGTTGTGTCTGGGTTGTTTGAGATTGCATTTTGATTATCACTATTAATCACAACTATTTTGTTTTTGCTTTGTTTGAGACTGACCCCTGTTCTTAACGCAATAATCGAGTTGCTGATGATGTAGACTCATACACTTCCAAACAACTTTGGCTCGTTTTGGATGTTTGATTGGACTGGTTGGGAGTTAAGTGGTGCATTAGTATGAAAGGACGCATAGCACGAAAAGACGAAAAAAGGACATGAAAGTAGCAGAGCGTCATGGAAAGCTGTACACACAACACTATAATAGCTATCGATTGGTATTAAACCGATCGTGTTATTGGCTATACACTTCACGACGGCACACGGTTCCGTTTCGCTGCGTCAATATAGTTCAAGTAAGAGAGATATGTGTTTGTATCCTGTTTAAAAGAAAAGCATATGTACATAAGCTTTTTGGCAGCAACCGTGCCGATTAAGCAACATAATAAATATAACAATGGAGCACCGATGTGGAGAGTATATGAGGAGTATTGAGAGCTGTGATGTCAATATATTAAAATCTAGTTAAAAAAATAGATGCACTTACATTTCCTCTTAAAAAAAATATTAAATAAAATAAATATGATCTATTTTTAATAGAAGAACAACTACTTTAACTAACAGAGAGACTTTTGAAGGAGAAAGAGTGAGCAAGGCTGAGTGTTGTTTTAGAAACAAAAACCTTCGAGAAGAATAAAAAGAGTTTTGCGACGGAATGAATGTCATTGCGCACATATACCACACCACGGCACTGACCGGGCAACTCCCATATCTCAGACGCGTGCACCAGACCTAAACGATCAATCATCGATGCGCGAAGAACAATTTTCATCATGGATCGTGCTGTAATATTTCTATTTATTTACTGATCCCCTCCACAAGCATTCTGGAGGGGGTGGTGGTGAACGACGCAATCGGTTACACTCAGACGACACACAAACGAGTGTATGTAGTTCAGTTTGTTTGCTTAAATGTGTTTCACATGCCACACACAAACACAGGCGCGAGAGCATGAACCTACGATAATGTATCTTCCAGATTCCGGTTTGCAAGGGCGTATCCAAACTCTGTAGCTAGTTGGTAGCTTAACGCGCCCTCAGCATCTGTGCCGGAGGCGTAGCAGCAGCAGTAGCAATAGATAGCCACTTTTCAATAGCTCCATTGCGTAGAGACTGAAACTTTTGCATTTTGCGTGACTCGACACACCGGTTAAAGAATGTGACTTCCATCCGTAAAGGTATCTTTTTTATTTTGTTCTTCCCTGGTCACTAAATCCCAGCGCAATCAAAATATACTGTTCCGGAGGGAGAGTTTATGGTTTCACAGTATCGATCCCAACAGGCTCGCGAGTTTGCATATCTCTAGGCACATATATGCCCATCGGCTATAATGCATGATCTTTGCCCTTTTTTGTTATTTTGGACGACATCATATTTGCATACCAAGAATCGCTTTTCCTGTTTCCTTCTCACACCGGCCGTTGTCGGTTCTTTGCAGCGAGGGATAACAACACACAAGCACGCAGCATATAAGAGCTCCAACAACGCCAGTCCGTCATTCATTCTGAGGTAGAGGAAAGTTGGAGATCGCACATAAAAATGAGAAAACATACCCCCCCATCACCCTTCCGACTCTGTGTCCGCGCGTACCGGTCCCAAACGACAAAAAAGCAAAGGCGCGCGGCGGGTTCGAGAAGTGCTTGATTAGTTATAGACCGGTTTTTCTCGCTTCAAAAGCTCAACCCGCGTGCCCACTTCTACCGCTGTCAAGCGCGTAGCGCAGCAACCACCACCAAAGGAGACAAACCTCCTTCATATTGGCTTGATTCGGTTCGCGGCTGCGGTGTCGACGGCATAGTAGGTCTGACTTGCGTGACATACAGAAAACTTGTCAAGGTTATCGCGCGCACCACGAAGAAGGAACAAGTATTGAACGGTATTCATTTTTGCAACATATCTGTTCGGACATTGGTTGGAGGCCAAGAACTATAAACAAAGGCGTAAGATCGTTTGTATGTTACGTTGGTCCTCCCCGAAATCGATCGTTATCGATCGTGGGTCCTGATGGTTGAAACGAAATTAACAGATAAAAACGATGCCTCACCGTTCAAATATGCGATCATGATTGTATCCTGCGCTGTCAAAGCTTCAGAATCATCGCGAGAGTTCTAAGAGTGTCCACAAGTAGAAAAAGTCTCAAATGGATGCTGTGTTTACTCAAGATTCTACATTCAAACACCAACAACAGAGGCACAGAATTTCTGGCTGGCCTAGGCAGCAAACTTATCGACAATGTGTAACGAGATGGAAACGTGCTTGCTCGACCGGTAAAGTCCACTCGGGAGAAGTGCCGGTGCCCCGAACACGTGAGTGGATTGTCACTGAGCTGTAGCAGTAAACAGTTGTGTTTGCGTCTGTATAACACGCGCATACTAGCTCTTTCGACACAGTGTACTGTCTTGCAAAGGATGCGCACATTCTGGTAAAATGCATCCATAACTCGACGTCGTCATCTATCTCTTTGTTTTCCTTTTGGTGCATTTGCATTATTGTGGTTGTCGCCTTCCTGACGAGGTTCCAATGTATCTCTGACGATGCTAAGTGCTGCTTCTTCCACTGCAGTAGAGTGGCGTAGAGAAATTTCTTTGAAATAACAGCACATCATTAATCAGATCTCGCATTTGCTTGTACGCACAGTCAATGATGTGTAGGTCAAGGATTGTGTGATCCCTGCTGGTTTGCCAGCCTGTTCACATAGTGGAGTGATGACAGTTAAACCGTCGCCCTGTACGCCGGCAATTACTGCTGCTCTTTTTACACACATACCGCTCGATCGAACTCGATCGGATGCCGATGAAAGAGAAGCTGATGATGCCTTTCTTCGTTGCTTAATTAAACCGATTGACCCAAGGCGGCGCGCGAGCGCGCCCGATGAGTGCATTGCTACACCGCGCCTCGATATGTTTTGCTTTACGGTCCCGCGATCAGCAGGACTGTCTGTGTCTGGGGTACTTCATCACACTGTGGCAATGGTTCTATTATCAGCCCTTTGACGGACCTCGGCCACGAAAAGGGCATGTAAACAGTGACAAAGCCACAACTGCTCGGAGTATTACTTCGCATTCACCGCGCTGGTAGGTTATACCACAAGCATAATTATTTACAACAAAAAAAAGTCATTTTGCTCCTGTTGCACAACGCAATTCTGGTGCTGGAGCCCAACATCTTAACCACCGATAAGCTGCAAACCGATGAGCAATGAGCGGAGCAACGGGTTAAGTGTTAAATTGGATTTTCAGTGCCTTAGTTCTGGGTCGGAACAGGCTCCCCGGGGCAATGTTCTGTACATTAGATATTTCTCTTCATTAAAACTCCACCATTCATTGCAGGTGGGAAATGCGTGGCTCAGCATTTTACTCGCCGCAGAGCAGCAGCAGCAAGCTTAAAGTTCGTGGTTAAATGTGTTTTTTTTTCGCCTGGCATTTTCGCCCCCCCCCCCCCCTTTTGCTTCCCCATTTTGCTAAAGCTGTCCGTAGGTGGCTGTTTCCTGTTTCCCTACCTTAAGCTGATGACGTACGCACTACCCCGCCCGCGTACACTGATATGCGCTGCCGTTGCTTGGCCCTGAATGGATGTTTGGGGCCGAAAAAACCGGATGCCACAACACTTCGAGAACCCGACAGAGTTTGGCGGAGTGCGCAGAAAAGCAAAGAGGAAATCACCACGCGTTACTCAACGAATGAGTGTGGCTCCTCACCGGCAAGCAACTGCGTAGGGCCGCGCGGCAACAATGCATACACACAGCACCCGTGGCGAGACACGCAAGAGACAAACGATATGTCCAATGACCTTTTTTTAATACTTGTGCGCCTTCTGAAGAAACAACGACACATACACGAACACAAGCGGTTGGGCGTGTTGGGAAGCTGCTTCAAACCGATTCGCCGTTTGCTCTCCTTTTCTCGTGCGGTGTTGTGTGTGTCACGGGCTATAAATAATTTAGCGCAACCGCCACCACCGCTGGCGGTTTTCGTGGTTCTAGTTATTTTGGATGCATGGCCCCCTTCCCTCCTTTTCCCCTCTTTTCCTGTAGCGTCCGAGAATGTGCACACGCCCCACACGCGAGCAAGCATCGCTCATGATTGTTCACTGATGGGTTGCTGCCTGTAACCAAGCCGTGGGGCACGCCGAATCGGGCCCCGGCTGAATGAGTAGAGGAAAACAATAGAAACCATGCAATAGATTTCAAGTGTCGACATAAAATTGGCAACTCGATACGAGATCCATCCTCCTTTTAAAGGGAAAACAGTTTGGCGTTTCAACTTTGATCATCAGTTTAATCGATCTTCAACTCGTAAATGAAGTAATGTACGACTCAATCGTATTAATATATCAGACACGACACAGAGATATTATGTTACACCAACGATTCGTCGGAAAACGTGGCTAAACCCGTCTCAAATGCCGCAGAATAGACATGTGGCCAAGTTGTCGTTTCCGTTTATCATTCCGGGGAGACGATGATGTCACTTTCAAAATCATGGATAGTACGCTGGACTGCATCCAGCTGCACAATGCTATGCAGGGATGCATGATCGGCTGACAAAAACAATACACAGATATGAATTGCTTAGCAAATGATTTTCTATTCCAGCATAGGATCATTCTTCATCCACCACACAGAGCACAAAAGCGCTGCAATGAAATAGTTCACATAATAAGCGAACAAACAAACATGTAGATGTGCATCAGTGTGCAGTCAAATCTTCCTTTTGGGCAGACAAATAATGCTTCCTTCGTCTACCCCAAATAATGCTAGATATGCCCGGTCAGCAGAGTGTGCACTGTTGTTATGCTAATTAAGATAATTTCCGATAAGCTCGACTGCTACTTCTTCGGTGCCAGTGATAAGCAAGAAGTTGGCACCCCAACAGTTGTAATGTTGTTACTCGGCGGATTTTTAATATCGTCGTCCGTGTGGCTCTCTTATCATACAGTCAAGGTTAGCACTCAATATGGGATGTTTTTCTCGAAAGAAAATAGCACACGCACACACCGGATTTCGGGTTTTTCTATCTACATTCGAGCATTTAAATTACTTCAAAAACCCCTTTAAACGAATTTGTTTTAAAAATGAACAGGATGATTGAATTGTTCTTATAAAAGCACCAACATCTTTACACGCAACCCCCCATTCCTGTAGCAGCTGGCCTATGTGGCTTTGGTTAGCAAAATAAGTTAATAGAAAAATCCCACCAGATCCAGACATAATAAAGTGTGAAGCTGATTGCGTATAGGTAGGTAATAGGTAGCAGGATTAGGAAGAGCAAATTCGTGTGTGGTTGGTTAAACGATGGTTGATTACTTTCCAATGGATTACGCATTAACTGTCGGCCAATAGAGCTTATTGCCAGGCACAAACACCGTGGTTACATTTCTTTCAGACTGAGCTTTTTGGGGAAGGGAAGATTAATGAATAGTACGAAGCAGCAGAAACCGTTTTAAAATTGGTCAGCAAATTTTGATCGTTACATTTACATATTACTTTCGTGTATAAAATCTACGGCTTCGTACAGAACATTCTGAAGGGTAAGAAGTTTTCCAGAAACATATCGAAGGAGTGTATTGGGATTAGGATGTGGCTCCTAGTACTTAGTTATCGTGCACGCACGATGAGTAGAGGTTAGGATTGGACACATTATTATTATGGCACATGAGAGTCATGAGAGCGACCTTGTTAGGAAGAGGGTGAGTAGATGAGTAGGTGGGGAAAGATACATTTAACTAATAAAAACTAGTCCGGTTAAAGTTTTGCCAGCAATGTTATGCTTTATTAATATTTGTTTCGATCAAAACGAATGGTAGTAGTGGATAGTAGTTGTTTGCTGTTTTGCTAGTAGAGAAGTAGCTCTAAATAGTATTATTAAAAGTAGAAGTAGATGATTAATAATAGTAGTGCAATATTAAGCTTTATTAAATCAGAGTTTTATTATTTCTTGCTTGTATTGTTTACCTCATCCATTTTGTTACCAGACCAGAGTTGGGGGATGGTAGTGGTTATAAAACTGCAGTTATCCTGATGTTGTTGGTAGCGCTGCTGTTGCTGGTGTTGCTAGCATACATATTAGAAGCAATATTAATGTGTTTTATTTGTTTTCGTTCCATACCACCAACCGGTTAGAACTGCACATAGATAGTTGTAAGTGTTTTGCATATTACACTGCTGCTAGCCATATTAAACATATCCTATGCACAGATTGGATGTTATTTCATGTTGGTCAGTGAGATAAAGGTTAACAATTTCGTATCCTATCTTTCAGCGCCCTGCTAGGATGTTAATAGCAAATTATCTATTGTTGTTTACGCTGTTAAAATTCTGCTCGATTTACGTACGCTCTCACAATCTGGGGGATTAAGCAGTTGCTATACAATGTTTTTGTTTTTTTTTTTAAGATTCTTTGTTTTTCATTTCCTGTTAGCAGTAAGTAGTACTTTGTTTACAAGTGTAGCTAATTGTATTGTATCAGAATAGTTATTAATGCTTCACCGTTCGCATTTCATGTAGAGCACAACTATCTGAACGGTTTTAGCATTTCACACTTTAGGAAGCCAAACGATTTGTTTTTGTTTAAATTCAAAGAACATTTCAAGCAATGAGTAGTATACAGTATTGTAATGCTTACTTATATGTGTAAATCTGATTTTTTTTTTTAGTAATTATTCTGGCTCTTCTGGAGCATTTTCCTACATGTATAATTAATATGAAGTATTGCTATCTTGTTGTTATTACAGTGTAGTTTAGGTTTACTGTTTCACAAATCAATTCGAGAAAAAAAGTACCGCCAACCGCACACAGGCAATAGGCACAATGTTGTATGTGTGTGTATATATGTGTATCGTTCATTAGAAGTAGTTTGTTAAAGGCTACGATTAAAATTACTGTTAATAAAAACTACCTATACCGTACGGAGCTTAGCTACGGAGGGTTGTAGAAGAGATTTCTCGTGATAAAGATGTTTCGGTTTGTTACTTTAATGGTTCTTCTTCCTCCACCGAACGTTTTTCAGTAATTATTTTTAACTATTGATGCTTCAATAAAGATTCATACTCGTTCTATCGTAGTACCACGACGTTGATTCGCAAATCGTTAAAACGACAACAACAAGCTAAGACACTGACTGTAGCTGTAAATCAACACACTTTTACCTTTCTTCAGAAGACGATTCTATAAATGAGATTACTTAATATTTGTTTTATTTTAAAGTAGTTAATACACACACCTACTAACACATCTACTCTCTTTTCGCAACGAAAGCACAATTTTTCTTCGCTTTTACTTTAGCGTTGCTGCGTGTGTTCAGTGCCTGCAATGCGTTGTGAATTCCAACTATTCACACTAAATGTATATTGCCACAAGTAGGGTAAAACCGTGGTGTGTGCCTGTTATACAATCGCAATACGCCGCAATATAGTGTCGATAAATGACACCTCATGCGCCAAAGTTATAGGTTATTACGGAAGTGATTGAACACCATAAAAAACCGCACACAACACTATCTTAAAACTGTGTTTGCGAGATAAAGGATCGGGGCGTGGAAGCATTAAATTTCGTTTAGGAAACTTTGTTTCTTTAATGCGCCCCAGCTTCCGTTTATTTAAAATTGCATCAAGCTTACTTTGATATATAAAAGGGAAGCACGTATATAAAAACAAAATAAACATTATTTCTGCATTTGTGCATCGTAATTTATGAGTAATTATAACTCGATCCATTGTTTTATGTCTTTATCTATATAAAGAACCCTTGTTATGGAAAGAATACATTAAATGGTTAAGCAAGAATGCACTTCTGATTGTACTGCGTCTGTAATAACCTTCAATGCTGCGCTTTCGTGACGATGGCACCACAAATTATTCTCAAAATGCATTGAATCTCGTGTGTATGTGTATTTTGTTGAAAGTTCTACTAAAATAGTGCTGTCATCTTCATTTTCTACTTCTTTTAATTTCCTCTCGATATTTAACTTCCACCTGCTGCATGGGAGACACGACTTGGTCAAGATTTTAGCCCAAACCGGACGAACTGTTGCGTCGTGCCTTACATTATCGACTGTACCTGTTTGACTGACCGCGTAGCTATTACAACAATATCGAGCACTTTGAAGTAACCAAGCCTCGCGCTCTGCAACTGAAAACCTTGATCTCGCCCACAGTCTAGCGACGCCGTCCGCCAATCCGACATTCCCCCATCTCTGACGGACACATTAACGCGTCATCATTGCATCTCGAGTTGAACAACTACACACTGTATCGTTTTTCTTTGTACTTCATGCTCTGCACACAACCGAACCATTCATCTGATTAACATTCGCAGGCTTCCTTCTCGCGCCTACCTACCACGCTTCGATCCTTTCTTTTTCGTAAATGCACAGCCACCAGTGGCAAAATTGGGATCTATCTGTGTACCCCCGCGTCCAGTTGTGTGTCCATGTTCACCCAAACAACAACCGCAATACATCAAAGAAACAACTCAAAGCATATGCATGCAGCAACAGTAGCAGCATAAAACCCCAACACACGCCGGAAGCTGATTGATCTCTCACAGGAAGATCGGTTCAGTACGATCAAAGCTGGGTAGCATGCGTTGGTGAGGTCTTCCCCACACGAAGATAAGCGATCAAACCATCTTTCCTTAGCCCTTCATCCACTCCTATCCTTCGTTCACTCTTTCTCCTTTCAGCTCTGCTTTCGAACAGAGTTAATAAACGACCCAAAAAGCTATCCGCGGAGTGTGTGCATTATTGTTCGAATTTCATTCGGTTAAACTGATCAGTGCTATATATAAGCTGCTAGTAGGTACATATTATTTTAAAACAAAGGAAGCGAACGTAGAGAAAGAGAGCGGGACAGAAAGTTCTGAAGAAGTTAATCAGATGAATGATACATATCGGTTTTAGAGGCATATTGTGTGTGTGTGCGATAGAGAGAGAGAGCAGAAGGATGCACGCTAGTATCGATTCGTGCCATTATGACGCACTTTAAGTGCGATTGCTCCGTCTTCTTGCTGCATCGACGTACTCGAAATGTATGCAAATAAGCATGTTGTCTTGTTTATACAGAATGTTAGACATAGCGCACGTTTAATCTCTGTACACATGGTCGGGTGTATCATAAGAGGCATCAGTTATCATTTTTCGTTTTTACTATTAGCACGTGCATTCTTCCAAAATGATCCGTATTTGCGTATGTATGTGCGTGTTACAGAGTACACATTTTAATGTACTAGTTTTCTTTAATACAAGGATAAGGAACAATCAGGTGGGAAACAGTGGGAGTGAGTGTGAATGGGCAAAGGAGAAAAAAAGGTTGTTATAATGCGGTAGCTGTGGGGCAGCGGTAAGAGAGTAATACAGCTTTAATTGCTACGTTTTCAACTGTCATTTAGTACTGGGTGAATAGCTAGTGAATGCTTAAGAATTATTTGTTTTCTATATGTCCTTTAAGTTCCAATCTTTCGTAGCCGATGCAATGATCGCTAACAAGTAGTGCGGGAATCGTTAATAGTTAATATCTTGCTATGTTATTGTTATGCACAACAGTTTGCATAGAACGAGTGATAATGATTTCCTTTCCTTTCCCTATTTTTTTTCTCTACTACCTTAAAACTACCTACCTAACAACGCGTGTTGACTGACGTGTTGGACAGTTAAAAGTTCTTTTCGCCATGCCCTTTTTTAATGCTTTTCGAACGCTATCCTCTATCCGATTTTCGATTGTAATGCAAACTTTCATTCGCTCAGATCTATAGTATGTTGCACTATTTCCACTTACAAAAACACGTGTGAGATAAAACCAAGCATTAAATGAAAGACCATTTAAGTCATTGGAGAAAGAAAAGAATTAAGTAATCTAGCTAAATGTATCGTGCTGCTGTACACACGCTTCCTTTTTCGAAATTAAATTTATAATTAAAAACGAAATGAATAAATCAGAACAAACATGGGTACTGATGAGCATAATATATCTTCCTATACACGTTGTGTGTGTGTGTGTAATGCATTAATCAATTCACACTCCTAGGTGTTGAGATATTTGTGTTTGCTTTCTCATCTAGCAGATCTCGCTTATCCTTGGCGTTATTGGTTTTGTGCATTTGTTTTGTTTTTT
>LULA01014562.1:0-43800 GCA_002091835.1 Anopheles maculatus
ATCACTGGGCACGAAGGGTGTCGGTTCGGCGTTTTCTTCGTTTAGGCTATTTGTTTCAAACAACGCGTCCGCTGTTGTTGGCGGTGGAACGTCCTAGAATAAACAAAAAAAAAACCTTTATTGCATTTTGCACTAACTAATTACACAAATTGCACAAAATTCACGCACATGAAGGCGGTGCACAACACGCACTATTTTCTCACTTTCACACTCCCAATACCCGGTGGGAAGGAAGAAAAAGAAGCACTCTCTTACCTCTCTGAATTCGTCGTTCAGCAAATTGACAACTTCCTTGGTTTCAGCACCACTGATGACATCATCAACTTCTTTCGTACACTCCGACACGGTCGATTCCGTGTTGTCGCCAAGAATATCCGCCGTCACCACCAATTCACTGGTATTCGGCACAGCCGCCTTCGTTTCGTAGTGATGTTCCTCCACTTGCTCCTCCTCTGCTTCCTCTTCGCGATCCTTGTCCTCGCGTGACGGCAGCGCTTGCTCTAGCTCTACCACTTCCTCCTGCTCGTATTTCTCCTCCTGTTGGTCGAAGTGTTGTTCTAGTTCTGGCACCCGCTGCTGCTGCTGTACGTCGCCGTTCTCTTGTAGCTGTAGCTGGTCGTCGGGTGCGAAACTGTTGCTGCTGTGCACAAGCGTATGCGTAATGTCTTCCGAGGGAGTGCTTTCCGGCTGCTTTTCATGCGCTGGCTGCAATTCTTGCTGTTCCTCCTCCTGCTGTTGTTGTTGGTTGTTCACCTTCACGTAGTCCCATTCGTCTTCTTCTGAATCTTCGCAGCAACCGGCATCATCATCCTGTTTGACGTCTGCACTATGATGATCTTGACACGATGCGAGAAAGAGACGGAAAACAAGTACACGGGTGAAGTTTTGACGATCGCTCACGGAACTGAACAAAATGACGGCGAGGTACCAACAATGTCGACCCGCGCTTCTTGCCACTGCCGGTCGCGTTTACCGTTTCGACAGCTGTTATCGCAAAAATTACGTTATTACTGCACGTTTCTAACCAAACAAATGATTACCACGATATGGTAGATGGACAAACAAACGGTATAAACGGTTTAGATATTCACAGCACGGGCTAATAAAAACTGACACACACAGAGTCTGCTATGATTCATCAGCAGCAGCTACACACATAAAACTGACTGAACAAGAACTAAGTTCGGAACGCGCGAGATGCGTGAAAGAGAAAGAGGTGGAAAGTGAGAGAGAGCGTGCGTGAGAGCGCGTTGAAAATGAGAGCGAGATTTCGAGGCGTTGCAGTGCAGTTTGTTCGCCCGATGCAAATAAATATCGCTCCGCTCCTAGAATGCCCGCCCGAAGAACGCAAACGTCAAAATGCGGCTCACTAGCAGTTGATACATAAGGACAAACTGTGCGTTCTGGGCGTTATTTTTCCTTCTAATAACGCCTATTTGAATAAAAATAGGTTTAAAACTATTGTAAAATTGATTATCTTTCTGCGTGTGGGGACCCTTCATTGGCAAACATCAACCAAGCCATAATACAAAAAGTTATCTTGAAAAATTTACCTGAATAATATTAACTACCCGGTATGTTAAAAAAGTATAGCAAAATTTATATAGACCTACTACTAATCTTCTGGAAAATTCATCAATTGCTGATGTACGGAATTTTAAAGAAAACGGTGGCACCGTTTTTCTTTTACTACTTACCAGTAGCATAATCACTGTCGAAAACTTTTTCATGATGCAGATCCTCCTTCTCGGCGCCATCGTCAGTACCATCGAACTCGGAATGCTTTTCCTCCGCCATGAGCTGACCATCGTCGTCATCTTCTTCCTGCTCGTGCAGCATTGCAGCTCCGCTAACCTGCTGTTCGATCAGCTGTCGTCGAATCGCCTCCGGAATACCGATCGAATCGAGCTGGTCGATAAGCTTATTATCGACGATTGAATCACCACCCAGCAGATCATTAACGATCGGTTCGTCAATCGATTTGAGAGGAACTATTTCGTCTGCATTCAGCTCTGCTTTGAGGGTGGGTAGGATTTCTGCACCCTCGTGCTCCATTATTGCACCACTCTGCAGCTCCTCGTCCTCGGTTTCGTTCGGTTCATCGTAATGATGTTCACCGTTACCGTTCACATGCGGAACTGCATTGATCAGTTCTGCATTCAGCTCTGCTTTGAGGGTGGGTAGGATTTCTGCACCCTCGTGCTCCATTATTGCACCACTCTGCAGCTCCTCGTCCTCGGTTTCGTTCGGTTCATCGTAATGATGTTCACCGTTACCGTTCACATGCGGAACTGCATTGATCAGTTGCTGCTCTTCAGACAACATATCAACCGGATCGGCCGCGCTAACGCTCGATGGTGATGTGGGATCCTCTTCCTCAAAGTCGTTGCCGCCTGGTGCAGAGGCCATCTTACTACTGGGTAGATCAAGCGGTGCATTTAACGATTGCGCAAATGGATTGAGATGGTCCATCGTATGCTGTTCTACACTTTCGACGATCTCATGTTCGATGTCACCGTTATCGAGCTCCGAATTCTTGACTGGTTCCTCTAATAGTGGACTAGGTGATTGCTGTTTGCTGTCGTGCACTCCGTCAACATCCGTTTCTGGTCCGAGGCCACCATCCGACAGAAAGCCCATATCATCCATCGGACCGACGCATAGCGTGGCGGCAGACTTTGGTTCCAGCAAAACACTTTCCGCCATGAAATTTTGTATGTCGCCGAACGTTTTACGATCTTCCATGGCCATTGAGTTGTTCTGTAAAAACAAAAACAAAAAAACGAAATATTTTAACAAAAGATTGAAATCATTAAACATACTCCAACACGGTGTATATTCGCTTGAACCTGTGATGCATACCTCTCCCAGATAGCCGTTATTGCCGGCACCGTTGATCTCCATGTTTTGATCGGATCGTAGTTTTGCACGAGCCTCTATTTCTTCGATGAATGGAGTTTCTTTGATGATGGTCTGTGGATCCTTTAGGTATACTATTATCACCGTGATATTGTCTCGAGTTTTCTCCTTGGCAAATGTTATCAAAACATCCGTTACTTTCTGCAGATCATCTGTGAAAGGGGGGAATGTAAAGCGTAAATATTAGCATTAGCATCAATTAGAATATAAATGTTTATATGTCTATCTGTAATAAAGTAATAACAACTAAAGCATGTTCATTGGTTAAACAACGAGAAGTTGACGAGGCCTGTAAACATTCACAACCCAAAAACTATACTAACAAGGTTAAGCAAACACAATCGATCAACAGTAACATCACCACCCAAGGGAATGGCAGAAGTAAACCGATCCCCGCCTAGAATCATGATGACGAATATTCGCAAATTTGCATTGCATGACATCATGAATTCGTTGGAAGCACGGGTTAGCTTTGAGTAGCGCCAAAAATGTCCTAGCCGCTTCAAGCTAGGTGTACCTTTCCTTTATTCGTTAGCAATAAAGCGCCTCCGTAACGACACTACACTAATGGCATCACACTTCAATGACCTGTCTTTAAACTGTCAATCATTAGGAGCTCCATTACTCCATCATCCATTTGGAAGTGCTCAACTGACCTCAAAACATTTTACACGCATGTTGTTTGTGTATCCTACACACTGGAACCATTTTCCCAAATATTTATAAAACTATTCAAACAGTATTACCCGCCAGAAGCAGTGGCGGTAGTAGAAAGATGGGGCCACACAGATTTGCATACATTCACTATTGTAATACTGCACCGGTGGTGATCGGATGCACGTTTGCTTGCTTTCCACGTGGCAGCAATGGTTGGTTGGCGAAAATAAGCTCAACACTTTTCGATTGCATTCTCACGCAAACAACCGCACCACCGAAGCGTGCCACAAAACGGACACCAGCACCTGCCACACCACACGGTGGAATGTGGATAATTTTTCGCAATTTTTCTCGCACCACTTTCCATTCTCTCTCTGTCCGAATAATGTACGTTATAGCTAGCGCCTTTGTCTATTAAAAGTTTGATAATTATCTCAATGAGTTTGCAAACATAACAAAACGAAACCAAAAAAAAACAAGATAAAGAAGATATTTGCCAGTGGGTAAATACTAAGCCACAGACAATAATCAACAGAGTAGGAGAGTAGCAATGCGGTTGATGCGGGAAAAAACTGTAACGGTGTACATCCGCTATACTGAAAACTCCCATATCTCGGTTAGTCCCGATGGCAGATTGTGTGAACGTTTCTCTTTTTTGGTGATACGTCATAACTAACTCAATTGCAGTCGAGTGGAGGGAAGAGTTTTTGGTTTTCTTTTTGGCAATTTTAGTAGGAAATCGGTTTAACTACATAAAACTAGATGTGGTTGGAGGCATTTTGACGAAAGGACCAACGAAGTAGAGCACAATGTTAATGAACAACACGTGGCTTCATACTTGTGTATTATTAGTCTGACGTTTACTGTCACCTGTTGGCAAAATAATGCATTAAACAGTTTACAGATCTTCGTTAGCAAAAAAAAAATCAATATAAGAAAATCATCAAAATGTGTTAAAATTTTCATCAAATAATAGCCAATCGTTAGGCATAAAAGGTCAAATACCGGCCAAAGGTTCTACTCGAGCCCAGAAGAAGCTATTTTCTCTCACAACAATCAACATTGATTGCAAACATACATATCTGCAACAACAGCTATCAGGTGTCGAACGATATAGCCCCAAAGTACGAATGACACACGATAGAATGGTTGGATTGCGTCAAACACGATTGGAAAATAGAAGCAATAAATAGGTGTATCCAATCATCCATTCATTATTGCTAATGTACAAATTTAGCTTTTCTTCCGCCTGGGAACGTTGGTGGTATCCGATTCGTGAGTAAACCAGAAAGAGAACCGGAATTCAAATTTCATTTTTAAACACATCGCGATCCATAATGCAGCGCATCATCAGATTGCAAAACATTTGCACCCCCCTGCTGATGGGTGTTGTTTCACGGAAGTTTACCTTTACCGCTGTGATCGACCGAATGTCTGCAGGGGTTAGTAGTGTGCATGACGCAAAAATCGCGCCCTGTTTACGTGCTTATTTTTGGTAGCTGCCTCTTAAGATTCTGCTTCAAATATGGTTTTCATCAATATTTCTTTAAGGTTAAAGATGTGTGACACAGCAAGCGATTTAACAACTCTTCACTAAAAAGCTGTTCTCAGTCCCGGAAAATGCTCCTCTCTGTAGGTTGGTTTCCTCATATACACGCATCATCACCGTACAACTAGCTACACAGGAGCTACTTTGGAAAGCTGCTGCTGCTGAGGCAAGGAAAATACCAACTGAATGCCAACGCAATGCTATTTTTGGAGGAATTAACACCGTGTTTTACTCGCGTGTGCACTAAACGCCGGATTCACTACGGGTGGTGCATCTCACAACTACCAGCCACAGCAACACACAACCATGCACCGATGTGGCCCGATTTTCGGAATGACAGTGATCTTCACGAAACGCAAATTCCCGGTTGCGAGAGCCCTTGACCGCGACGATGACCTCGGACCGTGGAGGAAAAGAAAATCAACCGACATCGGCGACTATCGTGAACCGGAAACGTGGCGAAAATGTGCAGCATAGGAACCCCCGTCCCCACGCCGGTTCCAAATTCCGCGCACTACTACCCCATAGCGCCATAGCCATAGCGTCAAGAGATGAAATTAGAAAGAGTTTGAACACTAATGAGCGAGAGCCGTAGGGTGGGGTTTTCTTTAAGCCACCAGGCACAGAGACTGGGGAAGAAAATTGACAAATAGAAAATCTCGTAGATGAAAGAAGCGAAGAGAACAACAGGCAAACACCCCGCTTGGCCACGAATTTCGGTAAAGGGAAATCAGTTTTGAATCGGGTGCCGGTTTTCACCGCCGGACTGGAAATGAACGACACAGTACAGAGTAAAAGAAAAACAAAACAAAACTGGAAGCAAAAACAACGATTTCGTGGGCACACGGAAAACCGCTCACAAACATTTTCATCGTCCACAGCTCAGTGGAGAAAGTTTTACCGAAAAATTTCCCGAAGCCTTCTGTTGCGCGCCGTCCCGCTGCTCTCCCCTTTATCTTTTCCACCCGCCGTTCGTGCAACAAAGTAGTGACCAACAGCAGCCCAAACAAACCGCTACTTTCCGTGGCCTCAATCAGTGTGGCGCGACTCGGAGGCCCCATTTTTCCACGTTTTCTAGCTAGTTTTCCTTCGCGAAACGTTACAACAGGGTGGGACCAAAACTTTCATCAATCTTTTTATCCCCCCCGTCCCCTCAACCCCTCCCTATACAGTGGGTGGTTTGGGATACACACGTGGATTGCTTCTTCTGCCCCCAAGGCCATCTCCTCCAACTCCCCCAACGCCAGATATATACAGAGAGAGAGCGAGCGAGAGAGACAAGTCCAGCCTCTTCCGTCCAAAACAGTGGGGCTCCGTCTTATGCGTTTCGGAGCATTGCACGCACGCAAACACGCGCCGGCACACATATCTCTGTAGCGTGTAAAACGATGCATTCAATAAAAACCGTTTTGAATCATAATTGGAACCTCACCGGCCCGGCCAAAACGAACGGAACGCCAATCAAATGAACGAACGATTGGCAAACGGGCATGGTTGGTGGCGTGGATTTCTCTATTTGCGGTTGTTGCTGAGGGACACGATGATGCAGAAATGGTTGATGAATCAACTACCACCACCGAGACGGCGGCTACTACCGGCGGGCGTACTGGTCATCCAAAAGCGTACCTCTGGCAAAACGATCGCACAACGATCGGGGTATAGCCAAGAAAGAGAGCGCGGTAGAGGGTGATAATTTGTTTCTCTCCATTTTTCCATCTCCCGCCTTATATCTCGGACGGCGTTTTTCCTTCCATTTTAAAATGTAGATTCATTTTCTCCATTATCTTTGCGACTCCACACACCACCGCTGTCTTATTTTCTTGAGTTTTTTTGTTATTGTGAACGATTGTTTACTTTTTCCTTCTGTTTTGTCTTTCGTTAAAATGCTCAAAACAGTAACTGTGGCATGCTCATCAAACAGTAACAGTGGCAATAATTTTATTCTTTTATTTAACGTCTAATGACATCTTTACCTTTCTTCCTAACTCTATTACCTGTTCTTTTACAGAAATGGTTCCTTTTTTGCCTTTTATCTCTTCTTTCTCTGCGAAATGTGATGTCTCTCTTATATCGTACCTTCTGCTCTGCCACTGCTGCCATCATTTTCTATTACCACCTTTATAAGCCACAGCTTGTGCTTTTTTACACTGGACGCTTATTAGAAGCTGTTCTTTCTTCAGTACACGACGTCCGGTTCTGCAATTTCCCATCGCCCGCTTTGAGGGTTCGCAATAATAAAAAAGAATAAATATATCGTCGCGCTTCTTGGAGCTTTCCCCGTTGTTCGTGCATTTCGCGAAATCATATCCTCAACACAGCAACACAAAATCTTCCACCCGCTCTCCCACACCAAGGCATGTCTCGGCCCGGTGAAGCAGAATCTAACCATGGTCTAAACAGAAATGGTAGAAATGATCTCATTGCTGCACTCGGTCGCGTTGTGTTGGACGATCGACGTGCCAGCCACACACCAACCACACCACCATACCACCCGGCTATGGTTTATTACTATTGCGGCCATTACTGTTATTACATTACTGTCCCTCCACTGTCTTTCTATTGCGTTGCGCTACAGAAAAAAATGGCACCAAATTTGGCATCACACACAACAGTAGCAGCATGGGCGTGATGATGATGATGATGGTGGTGGTCGTGTCATTGTTTTAAACTTCCATTTTAAACCATTACTGGTACGGATAAATCGGAAAGTTAATGCTTGAGAACACCCACCCTTAATGCAAAAAAGGAACCATTTCTAGCTACTTGTGTTTTGTCACTATAAATATATTGCCAGAAAGCAATCGCTGTAGTTGGGTAAACAGTTTTTGAAATACCTTTTTGGTATCTAGATTACAATTTTCAAAATTCCCCACATGTTCTAAAATATCTAATGCACCATATCGCTTTCGAATGTTTGTTTCCATTCAAATGATTCATATTTTCGAAAATGGGGATCATCTCTTGTAAAACTTACGTTATAGCTTCCATGAATAATATTTCTTCAAGAATGAGCAATCGCCATTTGCCACGATCGTCACCTCGCAACAACAACAAAAATGTTGTCATAAAAGCGAGACTAAAATTGATTTCTTCTTAACATTTCCCCTACTGTGTATTTTCGCATTAGCGAAGCGATGTGACCAACGTGACAACAAAAAACGAAGCGCAGCGCAAAGTGTACTTAAAACAGACATATATTGAAATAAATTTAAAAAATAATAATAAAAAAACATACACACACAACACGCCATAACGTCTGACTGATTGCTTTCGCATCTAGCGCAAACGCAACGTGCTGTTTTGCGTCTTTTCCATTCACAATTTTGGTACACACATCGACTTTTTGGCTCTTCCGAAACATGGGGCTGAATATATTCACGATGATCTCATCTGCATTCCGGCTCAACATTCATAAAGAGAAAGAGAGAGCGAGAGATACACGGTAGTCGATGATGGCATCGAGCATGGGGATAGTAGTGCATGTACGCCTGCTCTAATCCCTATGTTCTCCCCCTTTGGCCTATCCCTATGTCTACATACGATTACACACGCACACACATTCGCCGGATGTGGACGCATGTGCGCATAATCGCGAAATCGTACTCACAGCTGTGGTTTGGGGTGTGTGATAAGACTGAACGTGGTGATAATATAAGAGGTCGTCTCGTACTCGCGCACATCTGAGAGATACCCTGACCTACGGCAACTGAGGCTCATGCACACGACGAATGCGTCTGGTAGTATTGTATGTATGAGATCGTTTTTTTTTAAACCTCTCTTTCATTAATAGAACCTAGAACTGTTGCTTACAATTTATTATCAAGCGTGTTAGATGTGTACCAAGTTGACTTTAATTCGAGTCTTTATGAAGAAGAGCTATTTTGAAGGATTTTTTAAGGTGCGTTATGCTACATGAAGACAAATAGTTTAATTTTTCTTGCAATATAATAACCTTTCAGATGGTGTTGAGCCTTTTGAAGAGTTGAGCTTTCCCTTAACCCGTTGTTCTAATTTAATAACTAGTCTCTCTTCGATTTCTTCTTGATCACTTCCCCCCGTCAAGCATTTGAGGCAGACAATGAAAAATGGATTCGTTTCTTCGGACAACACACCCGCTTTTCCATGGCCATTTAAAAGCGTCATCGTACAGTGCACGGAAAGAGAATACTCTCACATCACACTGCAACTCCTAATGCTTCCCGTTGGGCGTTGGTACGCACCCTGGATAAATGCATCCTAACCCGGGTGTTGCATTTCTTTGGCACGCCACCATTTTCGTTCTCACTCGTCGCCTTCTATCACAACTGCTTGTGACAACAACAGCGTCCGATGTGAATAGAAGCCCCCTATATTGCCGCATCTGCATTTCTCATTCTCCGTGGAGTCTGCTTTGGGTTTGACGATCGTCCGTAAAACGCTGGCTGTCCTCACCGTTCCTCAACTTCCTACAGCAGTGAGAAGCTCAACATTGCTTGTCGAGACTAGCAGCAGATGGCGATCTAAGGCTTTGTTGTGTTTTGCTTTTGCTGCAACACACACACACACAACACCGTTGCAGCAAATGCACTTTACACAATCTACAAGATTTCCAAACAACACCAGCTCTGGCTCTGGCAGGAGATTTGTTGCAATAGAAATGTTCAACGCAAAACAGATGTGTGCTGTGTGTAACACCAGTGATTCGTTCTTGCGTTCGTCCTCGCACAATAACAACAACGATTATATTGTTCGCTCGTGCGCGCTGCTTCTGTGTGCTCATTGTGCACACAGACATTGCACCCATCTCAACACCCCCTGTGTTGCATTTATGCCAACACCATACACCTGGCCGAAGAAGCATGATTGTTGGAGAATTTCTTTTTCCATCACCACTACGCCGACCCTGTTCTTCATTCTCTACACGCTCACAGGACATCCGCCGCAAGCGTTGCAGGAAGTTTGATGAAAAAGAGCTAGTACACTCCCACACACATACATTGTTGCACCAGCGGACGGCGCCTGCCTAGCTAAGCTGCCGGAGAGGAACACCGTCGAGAGCGCGCCATTATTACTAGCAGGGGGGTTTGGGGAAACGCAAAAGCGGGCCCCGCAAACGAAAAGTGGCCATGCGGAAAACGGACGGATGATGTTCGGTACGTGCGGACTCCGCCTCCAACGCCACGGAAGAGGTCATTGACGTGCGCTCGGAAAACGAGGCCGCCGGAGACGCGTACGCCAAAAAAACAAAGGAATGAAAATTCGAGCACACAGAAGCAAAAAAAAACGGATATGCAAAACCTGTAACCCTGTGTGTGTGTGTGTGTGTGTTTGGTCAAGACAGACCAAGGGATAGGGAAAAATAGTAATAGCTACCCCGCACGCACGCACAGTCGATAGCCTTCATTGCATTTGTATCCGTTTGCAGACCCCGTCTAGTGTTTGAATATTGGCACACACGAAACTACGTGCCCGATATTGTGCACGTTACTAATCAAAAAGAGAAATTGCTTGTGCAAAAAAAAACACACACAACTACCCCTCGCCTTTTTTTGTGCGATAATGCAACTGCAATGCAAATAATGATCACAAAACCCAACAAACGAAAATGCAAAGTAAGCAAGCAAACAAATGTAACTAGACAACAAAAAAGGATCATACACAAGACACAGCCCAATGGCGCAGCAATAGAAACAATTAACGATCGAACCACCGATCAAATAAATGCGCGTATTTCGGGTGTGTGTGTGTGCCTAGGCTTCATACATAGTTGCTTCTCGTTTTTCCTTAATCGTTTCTCTTCGCTTGTTGCGTTTTTCATCTCATTTTTTTCCACCTTAGCTCCATCCTGCGCTGAGGGGTGGGTGGCGTTGTGCGATTTGTGTGCGGGGCGGTGAGAGGCTTTTCGTAATTATATTTTCTTTTTGCTATTCGCTGCTTTTACGATTTCATTTCACGCACGCATCGCTCGATGTGGGCCTGATTTTTCCATTCCAGTTTAATCTTCTTTTTGTCGCGTTTGTTTTTGCTCCTTCTCCTCAATGTAAATGCTTTTTTTTTTTTTGGTTACAAACTATTATCAAAATAGTAAAATTATTCCTAAAATGTTTCTTTTGTTTTGTTATCGATAATAGTAATTTCCCTGATAGTAATAGTAAAGATCTAAGTAAAACCACCTATTTTTTTAAACGATTCATCACTGAATGTCAAACTTTCTGTAGCAAAGCATGCTATTAATTAAAATCACAACAGAGTCTGTATATTGAATAGTAAGTGAAAACTTTTTATCATCTTTTTTACTGATATTGCAGCTACAAATTACATATCACACACAGCAAACACAAAGTTATTGCACACCGAAAGTGTTATAATAAAACAAAAGGTCCGAGAACGAGGTTTTGCAGCATGCAGCAACACTCTACAACAGGTTCTTAAACCACACAAAACAACAGACGGGCCCACTCTGTCATCGGCCACTGTACACTTCACAAAGAAAAGCACCAATATCTGATCCACTGTCACATTATAGTTTCACCCCCGCTTATTGCACACTCTGACGGATGTCTCGTGTGGGGTGTTGTACTTGAACGACATCCTGCAAATTGCCCTGCCGACACGATTGGAATTAGAACAACAACGGAACTGGAGACACATATACACACACACACACAGACACACACAGAAGGGAAAAACGAAATTTAATATTCTGTACCAGAAACACAAGCACACACACACACAGAAACACACGCACGCACAAACCCACAAACAATAAAGCGACGAAACAAACAACTACAGCACCACCAGTAATAAGAGACAGGGGTCGCGACCGAATGATATCGCGTGATCGAGTTTAGGAATATAATTATTCGCCGTTCGAATGGAATTCCATTTTTCTTTTGGAGGGGTTTTACACCTAAAAACACGTATTTTCTTTGTATGGTATAGATAGAACAAAACGATAAGGCTACGAAACACCTACATAAAACGATGTGCGCAAGAAAACTTCGGCCCACACAAAACTTGCACTTAGTTCCACCAACCGGGAACTCTGCACTCGTGCAACGGGCTTTACTTTCTCCAACGGTTGGTAGTTTTCGGGCAGTTACAAACAAGATCACGCTGTCTCGAATTTGCTTTTCGCCGGAGGATTTTGATTTTTCCCTCCGTTTTTTTCCACTGTTTTGGTTACTTAGCAAACCGCGTTACTATATAAACAAATAAATATTTCTAGCAAAGGAAAAAGCTTCGAGCTTTGAAAATTGCACACACGGAGGATATATTGAACACGCACACACACACCCACCGGGCGCCCGGGGTTTGTTTCGAACGCGCGGGTCAAAAGCTAGGCCGAACAGCACAGCACAGCACTCGATGACTAACTGAGCTGGCGTAGCGCTCCGTTTCAGTGTGGAACCGCAGCGGCGGCGGTGACGACCAGCGAAACACACCACCAAACAACATGGTGCGGTGTGTGTGTGTGTGCATGTAGCTGTTTTCGGGATATGCGTGCGAAAGCGAGACAAGGCGCACCGTCTGAAATGGGGAGCAAGCCCCCTCTCCCCGGAAACTGTGGCAAAACGAGCCGCAAAGTGCGAAAGACAGAGAGAGAGAGAACGAGAGAGAGAGAGCGATACAACTAACCGACCGAGGACCGAGTGAATGGAAAAGCGAAGGTTTCTGCAAAGCCGCACACAGAGATGTGGAAAATGCGATAGAGCGAATACCCTGCGGATCTACCCGGCTTCGGCGACAAGCGCCCTTCCCACGCGGGCAAAACGGAAAGGATTTTCCACCGACCGCGGGGGGTGTGAAAGCCGGTTTTTTTTGCGGAATCGTAGCTGCCGGCACCGGAGGCACAATAAAAAAAAAGCCGGTGGAAGAAGATGCATCTCTTGCCGATACAGCGTGATGCTGCTGCATGACAGCACACACCGTCGTAAGGAATAAATGCAATTCCTCGCTGTTGTGTTGGGTGGATAGTACACACCGTCAAATTGAATTGTGCCGAATCGAATTGAATGTACCTTGGGGAAAAATGGGCCCCCCATTCCCATTCTGTACGTGTCATAGCTTTAACATCTTCATATACATACCCTTCTAGCTTATGCTCTCTGTCTTGCTATATACATAGAGCTCTGTTCTCGAGTTTTGGATTTCTGAGAGTCGAAGGACAGAGTTCCTTTGTCTCTACGGAAACAGTGGCATAAAAGCCTGAGAGGACTTGCCCGTATCACGACGACAGATGCAGCAGCAGCAGTAAAACTACAACCAGGGAACCTGAACGACGACGAAGCACAACAAATGCATCATTATCGGCATCAAATGATGCAAAAGCGTTGCAGCAGCAAGGGACACACGAGAGAGTACCATCATGGTGCATCTCTAAACGCACACAAGGAAACCCTGGGAGAGATGGCAAGTGCACTCTCAATTTTGCATCGCACTGTGCAAAAAAAAAAAATAATAACAGGATAAACCGATTGAGAGCAAAACTAATTGATTTAAAATTGCATCCGGACTCCAAGTGAGAGATACCCTCCCATAAAAGGTATTGTCTTTTAATATGTTTTCGGTTTTTAATTAATTGTAGAACTTTGATTTTTTGAAAACGAATCGACTACATCATGAACATTTTATATGCAGGTGATCAAGTGAAAGAGGAAACAATAGTTGGAGAAGAAACTCAGAAGAATGCCCCAATTTTCTTGACCGTCCGTTGCGTTCGCATATTTTTACCACAGTTGGGTGAATCTCTACCCTCTTGGGAGGCTTATAAACGCAATCGTCGTATTAGTGTGGCGCACGATCACACAATTCAATGAATGCTGCTAACCCCTCCGGATGGTGAGCTAGCAAGGGTCCCCACAAGGTGATTAAGGGTGGCGCACCATTCTCTTTCAGTTATTATTTCTTTCTCTCTAATCTTCCTGGTAGCTGGAGATATCTCCAGCGACTACTAAAACCTAGCAAACGAACTTCTTTGCAGGTGGTAAAACTAAATCCTCGTAACAGCAATACGAGAGACGCTAAGCCACAATAATATAAAAAAACCGTAAGCCAGTAAAAATGGAATACACAACAGTCATGAAAGTACGACCGATTTAAGCCGATCGAATGTAGCAGAAGAGACCCACACGTTTCTGCGAGCGGGACACCGACGGCGGACGGACACAACACAGAGACACAGGAGTTATGGATGGACAGAAATGAGCTCACGGTCGTTGTGGATTCGCAACCCCTCCCCCCTGTGGGGCACACAAATGGGGTGCGCAAAGAACATTCGCGAGAGTATTGCGATTTTATTCTGCTTTAGGAAATGCTTTTCTCGCACCAGTGGCCCCCACCGAACAAAAAGAAAACACGAACAGTTCGGTTGGATTTGCAAGCGGAGAGGATCATCTACCGAACGATCGTAACTCGGAGAGCGCACTATGTGCGTCGCTCTGACTGGCAAACAATTCGAGGTTCGTTGTTTTTAATGCTGCCCAATTGACACGCTCTTTGCGCAATCTGACAGCTGGAATAGGGATGGGAGTGTTTTTTTTCCACACAGCATCTTTCCATCATCACACCGATCATAACGTCAAACGGCACCCCCGAACAGTAAGCCACAAGTTTTCCATTCTTGGAAGCAAACACCACCAAGCGATGCTCACTTGGAACACTCTGTTTGCCATTGGTTACACAGCCGTTTTTGCCCCACCCGGTCGGACAAAAATACACAGATTAGCAAGTGTACACGGTGGTGTGCACAACGAATGCAGCAACATAATAATCACCTGGCAAACACAGCAGATGGAAAATGGTACTCTAGCCAAACGAGGAGTTTTTTTGTTGCAAGAATAAGGTTGGAAAAATTGTGCCATTAAAAGGCAAGCAAAGACATCCATGTTACGAATCCCACACGGAGATTCTCGAAAAAAAAACCGTATCTTGCGATAAGATTATCGATTGATATTTGTGGGCAGAGGATGCATTTACCATTTCGCTAATCTCATGCAAAAACTTCCCACCGATAAAGCTAATCCCGGTGCAACAAGTCAGTAAACAAAGACTTCTAGGCGGTGCGTTTGCACATTGCGGTCCTCTCAACACACAGCTTTAACGCAACACAATAATGCAATGTAATGAAACAGTAATATGTGTCACCAACATTTTCCCCATTTCCCACTGCGGCGATTGTTTGCCAGCGAAGGCACAAGTGTCTGTTAGGCCAATCTACAAACAAACATTTGTCACAAATCGCCCTTTCTTTCTTTTATCGTGACCAATTTCATAGCCTTTTCTATTTGCTTGCGAGCGGGACACCGACGGCGGACGGACACAACACAGAGACACAGGAGTTATGGATGGACAGAAATGAGCTCACGGTCGTTGTGGATTCGCAACCCCTCCCCCCTGTGGGGCACACAAATGGGGTGCGCAAAGAACATTCGCGAGAGTATTGCGATTTTATTCTGCTTTAGGAAATGCTTTTCTCGCACCAGTGGCCCCCACCGAACAAAAAGAAAACACGAACAGTTCGGTTGGATTTGCAAGCGGAGAGGATCATCTACCGAACGATCGTAACTCGGAGAGCGCACTATGTGCGTCGCTCTGACTGGCAAACAATTCGAGGTTCGTTGTTTTTAATGCTGCCCAATTGACACGCTCTTTGCGCAATCTGACAGCTGGAATAGGGATGGGAGTGTTTTTTTTCCACACAGCATCTTTCCATCATCACACCGATCATAACGTCAAACGGCACCCCCGAACAGTAAGCCACAAGTTTTCCATTCTTGGAAGCAAACACCACCAAGCGATGCTCACTTGGAACACTCTGTTTGCCATTGGTTACACAGCCGTTTTTGCCCCACCCGGTCGGACAAAAATACACAGATTAGCAAGTGTACACGGTGGTGTGCACAACGAATGCAGCAACATAATAATCACCTGGCAAACACAGCAGATGGAAAATGGTACTCTAGCCAAACGAGGATTTTTTTTGTTGCAAGAATAAGGTTGGAAAAATTGTGCCATTAAAAGCAACATAATAATCACCTGGCAAACACAGCAGATGGAAAATGGTACTCTAGTCAAACGAGGATTTTTTTTGTTGCAAGAATAAGGTTGGAAAAATTGTGCCATTAAAAGCAACATAATAATATCCATGTTACGAATCCCACACGGAGATTCTCGAAAAAAAAACCGTATCTTGCGATAAGATTATCGATTGATATTTGTGGGCAGAGGATGCATTTACCATTTCGCTAATCTCATGCAAAAACTTCCCACCGATAAAGCTAATCCCGGTGCAACAAGTCAGTAAACAAAGACTTCTAGGCGGTGCGTTTGCACATTGCGGTCCTCTCAACACACAGCTTTAACGCAACACAATAATGCAATGTAATGAAACAGTAATATGTGTCACCAACATTTTCCCCATTTCCCACTGCGACGATTGTTTGCCAGCGAAGGCACAAGTGTCTGTTAGGCCAATCTACAAACAAACATTTGTCACAAATCGCCCTTTCTTTCTTTTATCGTGACCAATTTCATAGCCTTTTCTATTTGCTTTCTGTTCTCCGCACGTTTTGCGGAGTTTAGTGGGTGTGTGTGTAGCGTTTGATACACCCTATCGAACATGTCTTCTGCATTACGCACCCACCCTATATTTCGATTGAACAGTTCCAATTTTCATGCTCTAGGCGTCCGATGTCCTTTTACAAAAACCTGTCTTACACTGCCTAAAGCTATCAAGTACGGCGTTTTACGGCATAACGAGACGTGTTCAATTTCCATGGGCCTACGAACACGACAAAAAGATGCAATAAAAAAAACGGAACATAGTAAAATTGCCGTTCCAATTTTCATGCTCTAGGCGTCCGATGTCCTTTTACAAAAACCTGTCTTACACTGCCTAAAGCTATCAAGTACGGCGTTTTACGGCATAACGAGACGTGTTCAATTTCCATGGGCCTACGAACACGACAAAAAGATGCAATAAAAAAAACGGAACATAGTAAAATTGCTTCTAACCCCCTTCGTACCATAAACCGCATGCGTATAGTCGAGTAAAATCTTGTTCTTGGGAAAATATCATAAGGGATATCGAACAATCTAGCGTAATAGAGATGTTTTAGAACAGAACTACTGTTTGCTTTACAATTATACAAATTGTCGGATAAAAATAGTTTGGGGGGAAATAATTTTTCCGTGTTCCGACAACAAAAGGATGCAAACAGAAATGCACTAGTTGCGCCTTTAAATAACTCAAATATTTTATACGAAACCGAACGAACGCAACACGAAAAAGGAGAAAAAGGTACCGCCTCCGTTTTGGAAAAGGGTCGACTTGCGGTAATTCGTAACCCAATTCAACTTACTAAACCGGCCGGCCAGCCAACCTAACCGACGATGACACAACGCATCGAACACCCTTTCCAGCCTTAACCAGACAGACGCGTACCGAGTGTGTGTCCCGTCCCAAGCGAACATTTTATCCTCACCCCAACTGCATTTATGTGTGCGACGTCCAGTCATGCTGCCAGAGTCTTGAGCAGAGAGAGAGAGAGAGAGCGAACGTGTATGTCAGAGACTCCGTTAGCCGTGCGCACTACCAATCGTCCGACCCTTCATCCCGCCTGCTCTCGCTATCGAGTCATCGAGAATGAGTCATCGGTAAATTTCTTTTGCCGAAGCGCAGCATGGTGAAGCCAACATTTTGCCACACGTACGCGTACACCATCATGTCTTGCCGGTGATGTATGGATTTGTCCCAGCAGCAACAGCAGGGGAACACGTACCAAAGAACACCACATTCTATGACTGTGTGTGCGCGCGCGCCACGAACGCGTGCCACACTACGGTTTTATGAATCATCTACTTGTCCGATCCATCGTCTACGATCTGCAAACGTTGATCTTGAGCTTACAGAGATAGAGAGAGCGGGAGGTACGGAACGGCGACAGACACAGGGAAAGTAAACTGCAGGGCTGGGATGGCGTTAAAAAGAAAGGCTAAATTGTTTCCATGACAGAGGAACTGAACATTGCACAGCTTTACCATTGCTTCGTTTTCGCCATTCGATTCCGTGGAATTGTTTGCTGTCGCTCCGTGCCAATCATTGCTGCTGGCGGAACGCATTTCTTATCACCTTGACATTAAAAATAGCTTCGAACGAATGCGAATGTGTAGCTGGTACAAAGTTATTGATGATCAAATAATCTCCCGGTTCGTGTGTCTTTATCATCATATTCGATTGATATCTCTACATATTCAGACAGGAATATTATTTACATACAATTTGGAGATCGATGTCGTGATTGTATCAATATTTAGCTATATATTAATAGTGCAAATACTGAGCGTAAACAAGCCCTACGAATCGATTTGATGGACTATTTTAATAGATGGCATTACTGCAGATCAATCCTCACTATCTGATGAATTTCAAAATTCATGATTTTTATTCTTAAGCTGGATAAGCGTCCGCCCTGTGACAACAAACAGAAGATTAATTAATTTCCCAACAGCATATGCAAACAGTGCGCTTCTCGCACTGCTAAAAAAACCCATAAAATTACAATCATTTACCGTCAAGATTAACATGCAATTAAGCTCATGTTGGGCTCCAATGCCACGAATCTGTTGCTTTCATTCTTCTTCACTTGTCCGCCTTCTGCTATCTGCGTACCTCTCAGTTATGAACGATGGGGCTGACATACGCGACGAGCCCTCCATTGCCCGGTTAGCTCAGATAGAAGAGACTGGATTTGCTATACACCTTTCTTGCAACCAAATGCACTGCAGTGAACTCTCTTTTCGTTGCTCGTGAGAACGCGACAACCGTTCCAAGGTTCATCCGTAAGATCTGGTTTGCATCCCACCCCACAACGACCGTAGCTCGAGCAGCCGGGTGTCCGCCCACTTCCGAAACCGGCGTCTGAAGGTCCTCCGACTATGCCCCTGATTCACCCGGTATAGAACCTGGGGCACCAGTCAGACGTCTGCCGCCTTCCCAAATAGCCTACACACATGTTGCTGAGTAGCCCAGTTCCCACATCACCTGCCTTCCACCTTCGCAAAGCTGGCCGTTGCGTGGACCGTGCGGTAAGTCGGTTCCAGCATATCTCGAGCACACGGGGGACGACGACGCCCACGCCATACGCCCGCTTTTCAAAACCGCCTTCGAAACCGCGAGTGCAATGTGACAGAAACACGGGCGAAAAATGGGAGCATAAAATCGTTTTAGCACGCGCGCGCCACGAACGCGTGCCACACTACGGTTTTATGAATCATCTACTTGTCCGATCCATCGTCTACGATCTGCAAACGTTGATCTTGAGCTTACAGAGATAGAGAGAGCGGGAGGTACGGAACGGCGACAGACACAGGGAAAGTAAACTGCAGGGCTGGGATGGCGTTAAAAAGAAAGGCTAAATTGTTTCCATGACAGAGGAACTGAACATTGCACAGCTTTACCATTGCTTCGTTTTCGCCATTCGATTCCGTGGAATTGTTTGCTGTCGCTCCGTGCCAATCATTGCTGCTGGCGGAACGCATTTCTTATCACCTTGACATTAAAAATAGCTTCGAACGAATGCGAATGTGTAGCTGGTACAAAGTTATTGATGATCAAATAATCTCCCGGTTCGTGTGTCTTTATCATCATATTCGATTGATATCTCTACATATTCAGACAGGAATATTATTTACATACAATTTGGAGATCGATGTCGTGATTGTATCAATATTTAGCTATATATTAATAGTGCAAATACTGAGCGTAAACAAGCCCTACGAATCGATTTGATGGACTATTTTAATAGATGGCATTACTGCAGAGCAATCCTCACTAACTGATGAATTTCAAAATTGATGATTTTTATTGTTAGGCTGTATAAGCGTTCGGCCTAGCCTTCAGCTTTGAACGCAACACTGTGGCAAGTAACAGAAGATTAATTAATTTCCCAACAGCATATGCAAACAGTGCGCTTCTCGCACTGCTAAAAAAACCCATAAAATTACAATCATTTACCGTCAAGATTAACATGCAATTAAGCTCATGTTGGGCTCCAATGCCACGAATCTGTTGCTTTCATTCGTCTTCACTTGTCCGCCTTCTGCTATCTGCGTACCTCTCAGTTATGAACGATGGGGCTGACATACGCGACGAGCCCTCCATTGCCCGGGTAGCTCAGATAGAAGAGACTGGATTTGCTATACACTTTTCTTGCAATCAAATGCACTGCAGTGAACTCTCTTTTCGTTGCTCGTGAGAACGCGACAACCGTTCCAAGGTTCATCCGTAAGATCTGGTTTGCATCCCACCCAACAACAACCGTAGCTCGAGCAGCCGGGTGTCCGCCCACTTCCGAAACCGGCGTCTGAAGGTCCTCCGACTATGCCCCTGATTCACCCGGTATAGAACCTGGGGCACCAGTCAGACGTCTGCCGCCTTCCCAAATAGCCTACACACATGTTGCTGAGTAGCCCAGTTCCCACATCAGATGCCTTCCACCTTCGCAAAGCTGGCCGTTGCGTGGACCGTGCGGTAAGTCGGTTCCAGCATATCTCGAGCACACGGGGGACGACGACGCCCACGCCATACGCCCGCTTTTCAAAACCGCCTTCGAAACCGCGAGTGCAATGTGACAGAAACACGGGCGAGAAATGGGAGCATAAAATCGTTTTAGCAGATGTGTCCCGGCGTGCCAGGATCTATTACGAAGCGGTTGTTGGTGGTGAGCAAGAAGGAGCAATATTGGTAAAAGTATGTTTCAAAAATAGTCTGCAGTGAAATTAATTTATTTAAAGCATGAAACGCCAAACTACAAATCACACAGAGAAATGTGCAATTTTGTCTTTATGCAAGCTTCTTAAGCCCAACCCAACCGCTGTTTGCATGTAAACTTTTACTCGTTTTCGCTTCACTCGTTCGTGAGTGAATAATATTCGCGCATAGCTTTTACCGATCATCAATCCCCTTTATCATTTCCCTTTCTCTGCCATGCCGTCACCGTCGCTGGACACACACTTCGCCAGGAAGGGCTTACCATATTTAGTTTGGCCAAGTAATTTGAGCCGACGTGTACGTGATAGTCCTTTCCAGAAGACGCCATCAGCATGACGTAAGCCCTGTGGCTGATGCGAAACACATGGACACGACACAGCTACGGTAGTTACGAGCGTACGTTACAATAAACGCTCGGTGACACTAGGTGTTGTGACGGGGTAAAGTCGCGTTCTCTATTTTTCAAATATTTATCAAAGTAATGGAGCTGTCGCAAGCGATGATGAACTTGCACTAGTCACACTAGTCTGAGCTGATAATGATGTTAGAAGGTAAAAAAACCCTATATATAGGATTAAACTCAGTTCTAATAAGCATAACGATATGGATAGTAACGACAAAAAAAACTGCAATAGGTAAAATAGCTCAGGGCCCATCCCTTACCGAGCATCCATCGCTTATCATGATGGCCTTCAGCAACCTTCACGACACGCGGGATGCTTCCAAGAGTTGTTGCATGCTATCAACAAGTCGCGAGGACTACACGCATTGCTCCACGCGTACTGTGTAGACAGACCGACCGTAGGGGGGATAAAAAAATGCGAAGGTAAAAGTGTGAAATTATACCCGCACACACACACACGCGGGAGGGGGTTTAATTATTTGCAATGTTTGATTAATCACTTTAATGAAGCACCGCACCCAGCGAACTACTACGACCGTACCGTACCGTGTCTGCGGTACTGCGAAAATACATGCAATCGAACAAAATTGCCAAAATTCGGTACATTTTTCGGGGCCACTACGTACGTTGGTTCGCACTGTCTACTGGACTGCACGAGAAGGAGAGATTCCTTACGTTTCTCTTCTTTTCGTTTCCTTTTCTGCCCCTTTCACCAGAAATCTGTAAATCTTTCTAATCAAGCATAAAGGAAAAATTAATTTTACGCGCATTGAGCAATTTATCTGACCCGATTTCGTGACGTACGGGCGCGTAGGAAATTAACAGCATAACAACGATAGAAATGCAACCCCGAGAAGGAGTTCCATTTTTGGCCAGCCGGGGTTTTCTCGTTCGTCAAGCTCAAGCTTTCTATTGCTTCTACAATAAATCTTGTTATTTTTGTTGTTGTTATTATTGCTTCTTCCTGTGGTTGTTGTTGATATGCAGTCTCCACTGCTACTGCTGGTGTGGCCAGGAGAGAGAAGGCCACCACAATTATTTGGGTCGAAAATGTCGACGACCGGAAGACGATTGATTTTTTATGAGCAATTTTTAATGCTAAAGCGCGGAATCGTTTTCCCAAACCGCACACCACCATATGGCATTATTGTGTTTGTAAATTTTAAACATGGTCCCGTTTTTATGGTCGTTATTTTTTACTAGGAAAAAACCCAGAAAAACCCTCATCCATTTTGTGCAAACCTTTAATTAATATATTTCATTAAACGCCGGGCGTATGCATACATCCTCGGAGCTCGGAATGGTCGGTTTAAAGGTTGCATTTTTTTGTTGTTGCGAAAAGGCTACAATTTGCACACGAATGAAAGGTAACATGATCCATCAGTAGCCACTGCTGCCGCCCCCGGGGAGGAGGAGGTTTCGGCGAAATAATTATTAATTAGCAAATGAGAAACACTGCCTTTTACCGGTGTCAATACACACAGTTGTGCAGTCGATCTGAACCATAAAATTAACTACCACTACACCACACACTATGCACTTTTTCTCTTCTCTACCTTTCATCTAATCTGCTACACAAAATCAAACTACATTCCTTCGGTGTATCGGGCGAGGAGGAACCAACGAAAAAAAAGCATCCACCTTACCCCCATTACACCGGGGCGGTTCGCCATTTCCTTTCGGAAGTGAACCGTCGGAAAATGGAAGGCTTTCGACCGGGCCGGCCCTCGGCGGTCGAGAGATGGCATGCATATATTTACCGTTTGTTTCTCGACGAACGAAAGGCCCCCCGAACCTTCTCTATCCTACCTTGGCGCGACTGGCTGACTGACTGTGATCGAAAAATGGATATTTATGAGTGCACATAATAAATGCATCCATTTCTAGTGCCGACTAATAAGCCGCACGGACTGGCTGACAGGTTTTCCCGCTTCTTATTCGCCCCGGTTTCGTTCGTCTCGTTGCGATGCCCGGCGGCTTTTCTCCGGTAGCGGTAGCACATTGAAACAATCGTTCACGGTGCGGAAACAACGATCACTTTTCGGCCATCTGTGGCTTCTTTTCACCCTGCCGTCGATGTGGCGGGCTGCGGCAGAGCAGTGTGCAAGTATTTTCGCTACGCTTCATGACGTTCGATCACGAGAGATTGCATTAATCTCTCGGCGACGAACGATGTCGGTAGCGGTGGTGGTGGTGGTGGTGGTGACGATCGTCTTATCGAGGCAGGGAAGGATGGCGACGATCGGCAAATGAATGAGGAAGAGAGATCACGCGACAATCGGCAGCAGCAGCAGCAGCAGCCGAGCAGCACACGGATGGTGACGGTTTAAACTGGAGCAGGTTTCCCTCCGTTGGTTTTTGGGTGGAAAAATGCAGGAAGGAAAAACAAAACGGAAAGGCTACAGCAACAACACCGTTTCACCATTCCATTCATTAGCCACCAATCTGAACAGCAAGCGACATTCCATTTTTCATCTCGAGCAGAAAAAAAAGCGACATCGAACGATCGGAATAGCTTTTGCGGGTTTGACAACATTTTTGGTTGCATTGAAAAATAGCTGGGTGTGTGTATCTCGTGACTCCCCGAAAATATTTACACCATCTATCTCCATGTCATCTCTAAACATGACTTTTTCGGGAAGCTTCGTAAAAGGAAAGTCCAATTTTCCTTACTACCTCTTCCGCATCTCATCTCCATCCCCCCCGTTAATGCAAGCATTTTTTTCCACCAACGCTGTCATCATTTTCTTTTGGGGCAGTGACGATGTCTCATATTCCACAGCACCACTCCACAATTTGTACACATCACGCTTTAGACAGTCCCCAAACAATCTCCATTTTCTATCTCGGTAAGCTCGGCATGTTCGGTCTTTACTTTGTTAACGTTCCAACCAAATAAAAAACCTTCTCCTTTTTACATTCTTCGTTCATGAATAAGCTTCGGCGAAAGGAAGAACCTAAAGCCTTCGGAAGCAATCACAACACTCTAAAAATTAGTTAAGATATGTTTAGCGACTGTGCAAAATGCCATTACGATCGAGATAAGGTCGATCGCTTATAACGGTGGGGCAACGCGAAAAGCAATCTTTTAAAAGCTAGATCGTATCTTAATTATTCGGTGTCATTCCTCTTTTTCTTACAGGTGAGTTACACTAGTAAATGCGATTGCATTCAATAGCGTGATATATTACGTGTGGGACGGTGCTTCCGATAAGCGCACATAGATATCGATGGAAGTATGTATTAATTTTGGCAGATATGGTTCGTTTCAAGGATCGTCCCAGAGTTTATATCAGAATTGAATGGAAATCGTCAGTGCAGGGAGATCAGATCGAACCAACAGGTCAAACTCGCCTATGCTTTGTTGCATACACGAATCGAATCAAAACAAATCAACCTGAACTACTTGTAGTTGGGAATCTATAGGTCAAACTCGAACCCGACCCGCGAACTCGAACCTTGGACCGGGTTAGAGTCACATCACAAGTAAGGGTTAATTGATACGATACCATATCAAAAATGTAAATCTAGAACATTGTCATTTACAGTTTTAAGCAATCTATTCTCTTGTCTACGAATGCCAATGATCAACATCACATGTCAGGGGAAGGTGGATGGAAAACTCTGATGGCCCTTTGCTACCACCAAGGGCCTGCGCCAGAGAGACGAGCTTGCTTGTCTCCTATGCAATCTGGTGCTAGAGAGGGCCATTCGAGACTCGGAGGTGGAATCTTCGGGGACCATATTCTATAAGTCACTCCAGATCTTGGCATACCACGCTGATGACATAGACATCATTGGCTTAAGGCTCACCTAGGTAACAGAAGCTTACCAAAAGATTGAGCAGTGCGGCGCTTAACCTCAGGCTTGGAGTTCAACGAGGCAAAAATCAAAGTGATGGTGGCATCACCACCGACCTTGCTAACAAACACTGATTTACGCAGAAGTAAAAGTACAGATAGGTGATCGCGCACCTTCGAAGTCGTCCAAAACTTCACCTACCTTTATAGTTCTGACGAAACTCTCTTAGCCGCGTTCGAGAGCAAGATGCTCAGAAGCATTTTTGGCCCCGTATGTGTGGAAAAACAATGGAGGAGCCGCTACATCGACGAGCTCTACGAGTTGTACGGTGATCTCACCATCATCGTGCATTAAGCTCGCCAGGTTCCGGTGGGCTGGTCATGTCATGAGAATGGCATCAGACGACCCAACCAGTAAGACGCAATGAACAATAAATAAAAAGTTATAAATCTAAGCACAATAACACCCAATTTGATATAAAATATTACCCTGTGCAAGACTGCACAATTGTAGTTAAAATATTTTTGCAAAACGGCTTCAAAAATCGGTTCAGTTGCAAAATATCTACTTTACATTCATATTTTTCTAACGGTCACCAGCACCGGGCAAAGACGAAGATGCACTTTAAAACTGCAACTCATTAACCCATCATCGGCGCTGAACAAAATAAATCACCGATAAACCCTCAGCAGCAGGCACGATGAATTTGCACTCAACAAATCGATCGAAATGTGTCTGCATCCTACACGGCCGAAGCAGCGCAACCGCAACATACTTTCTCGATGATGGGGGCGTTCTCAATATTAAGTATGTGGCGTTACGAACCCCTTAACCCGATGCATTCCTTCGGGTGCAATAAATATAAGGCACCCACCACCACCAGAGTTCATGCAATCTGGTTCCCATCAGCTCGACCAAAACGACCGGCTCCTGCCGAGCGCGCGCGCACCCGTACGTAACACGTGAGACGATCGGCGCGCTGATCGTGGTGGATCGAATCGAACTCGAATACTGGTAGCGGATAGCGTCCATGGAAAAAGGGTAAGTCTTCATGGGCAGGTTTACTGGCACACCACCATCGCCCACCCGATCGTTCCACCATCTAGCATATAAACATTGAACCCATCGAGAAACGGCAGTACAGTTACATCTTGGAAGTGTGTGCCCTGGCCTACAACAGTTACAGTGACAGCATTGCTCCCTCCACGTCCACGGGCAAGCACCATCGAACTATACACCACACCACACTCGCTTCTCCTCTCGATACCCTTCAGGAACAAGTGACTAATTTCGGCATCGACTTCCTCCTCCGGGTATGTGTTGTAGAGTTTTGCAGGGAACGGAGAGAATGTCAGACCGGGCGCGTTGGAGCGAAGAAGGGAAACGAACAGGAAGAAACAAATGCCCGCGTGGAAGACGCGCGTAATCCATTTTTGGTACGACGACACAACGACGACGCCGACGATGGTAAAGCGAGTGAAGGTTTTAAAGCCGTTTTTGGAATGGTTTTTTTACGCTGCCAAAAATAGCTGCCAGCCTGATGCTTCGCCGAACCGACACCGAATACAACGCGCACGGCACAGACCCATTCTAACGCTACGCCAGGACGCCGTGGCACAAACCAATGAAAACGGCACATGATGATGCTCTTTTGGCCATTTTCTTCTTTCCATATCCCACACAAAGGTGGGACCCTTTCTCTGTTTCGTTCAATCTCGTTTATCCTCCCTAGACAATTATCTTTAATATACAAATTAAATCATTTTGAATTGATTTTGCTTTACATTAATTGGTAAACAAATGTACAGATGACAGATTAATAAGTTAGCCAATCATAGAATATGTGTCTTCGTTCACTTCTAACAGAAAATATCTATTTATAATCACCCAAGACTACTATAAGATGACTTTTATAAAAAAAAAATGATCGAAATCATTTGAGAAAACATGACCTTGTCGAAAACCAGCAGGATCACCGGGAAAACGTAAGCAGTGATGCGGCTCCTAATCATAGCCACCACCACACTAAACGCAGAACATCTACGATCTACAATGACTGATTGTTCAGCGTTTAAAAGATCCGATCTTTCCTGGTGGTTTCAATTGCCCAAAACGCGTACCCACCGAAAATAAGCCGACACCCAGCGGAGCTTGAACAACGGGCGCAACTACGGATAGATAAAGCAGATAGCGATCGTGCTGTGGTGGTGATGATGATGATGATCGTGAATGTGCGATCGCTCAAAGGACCGTGAAATAACAGGGTAACGGTGTACGGTAGAGCACATCCGGGCGAAAAGGAATATCACCGCCAGTTCGGTTTAGTGTATCCAAACACACACAATTGTTTCTTTTTACTTTCAATATCGTGAGGTTCAATTGCACCGATTGCAGCGCCAGTTGCGGCTAATTCTGAAATGATCGTCCAAACCGATGATCGATGGAAAATCGGCGATCGGCGGGTGGACAACATGGTAATGGGGTGCCAGAAAGCAACCGCAACACTCTCTTTAGTGGAGAAAGGAAAAGAGAAAGGACGAAAAGTGGGAAAATGGAAAATGTGAACCATTGCTCGGCACACACCTTTTTTTTTCTTTATCCACTTCTGTTTGATGTTTGTTTCAATTTACTTCTACACTTTTTATCGATACTTCTCGGTGTGTGTGTGTGTTTTCTTCCCGTTTTTAATTTCCTTACAATCACCTTCTTTTTTCCTTGCTTTGGGGTTTTCTCTCTTTCCTTTTCTATTCAATATCCGCACAGCGCACTACGGACGCGCTGTCTTTGGCCTGCGGTGTGGTTGCGCCTCTAGTTGCCTTCCGCTATTTCTATTCGAGCGCAATCGACACGCTAAGCGACGCTGATGATCCACCAAAAACCAACCAACCGGCCCAATCGAAACCCCAACCACGAGAGAGAGAGAGAGGGATGTCCAGTCATGCAAAGCGAGAAGTAAATGCAAACCTGCCGCTGCTGCTGCTGCTGCTACACGGAAACCAGATCCCCGAAACAAATGCCCCTGCGGGATCGGGAGCCACCAATTTATTCCACCACCACGTTTCAATTTAAGTATATTTTAAATCTGTCACTTTAACCAAAAAAACGTTATGTTTTTAAATAAGGTTAATCATCAAGACACAACCCAAGCAATTACTGTTTGCTCGCTAGTTCCATCCCATACATCTAGTCGTAATTGTTCGTCCACTTGCTAAAGAGCGTTAAGCAACGCAATCCTTTAAGAAAACAACAAAAAAAAAAGATGAAAGACGGAGCACAGCAGGAAATTATTAGTTTAGCCACGGTGCACGGTATGGTTCGGCGGTGGTTCATCCCTGTCAGTCTCTTCCCTATTTACTAGCGGGGCAGCTAAAACGAACCACAAGCGGAGAGTAAATCATGCAAGCGCAATCATTCCAGATGGTTGCACACACACACACACAATCCACCCACTCCTCTTTTGCGGTACTGTATATGATAGGCGAAACAAAAAAAAAACACACACACACGCTAGAACTCGCATTCATCAATTAAATCTCGGCCTGGGATGATGGGGTGCTTATAAGTGTTTGCGGATCACGTGCGGATCCGGACTAATGCCGCAAGTGCCGGAAGCGAACAAATTTATAAATTCCATCCAAACAGGAGGGAGGGCACCAGAATCTGGAGCAACACACATCACATCATCATTGAAAGCGTACTGAATCGAACGGCTAAATCGAATCGTATTCGAACCACGATCGACACATGAAACAATCGAAAACGATTACACTCGCGAAGGGTGTTACATTTGCAGCGGTTACCAAGTGTCGAAACGTAATTAGAAAATTTATGAAAATAGTTCTCAAATACTCAAACGCGTACCCATGCGTACGGTTCCATGGGTATTACCAAAACAGTTAACAGGTTGGTTGGTTTGTTTATAAAGACGTTGGGAAAACAGTTAACAGCCCTAAGAAAAACCATCGAAGCTGAAGGTTATTAGATGAACGGGATGGAAATTACTCGAGCTTTCGGCTCTATACAGTAGTAAAAAAAGAACTCGTCTTTCTAAACGTGGAATATCAATCAAGGGGAAGCCAGAATGCACAGTCCTTTACAGGGTGTCAGAACTAGCAAACATGCAACGGCGATCAACACAGTGATTGTTCTGCTTCTCATGCATCCAGTACATATTTTAGCTTTAAAAGGTGTATTTTTATTCGACTAAATAGCAGTAAATAAAATATAAACAGAGTGTAAAGATCTTTTCTTGTGATGATCCTATGTTTTAGTGTGTTTCTTTAGTGTATTTCTTATAAAAACTCACATTTTACAGTGTTTGTTTTTCGAGTAACCGCGACAGAAACAGTCACGGAACTGCAATTTAAACACTTTCAGATCATCGATCAAGATTTTTACGAGTTTTACAACTTCTTCTCACTGCTAGAAAATGACGAAAACGTTGCAGTCTCTTAACAATTAGAGAAGCAGAAACTTACGAAGAAATTTTATTGTCTTATCCAGGGAACCACCGTCCATGCCTGAGATAAGGTCGTCCACGTGACGATCACTCAACGTTCGATCACTCAACGTTCGATCACTCATCACATCAAACATCACATCGATCACAAAATTATTATCTCTTGCGAACAACAGCCATAATTGATAGAAAAAGAAACACTAATTGATGACAAGATGTTGAATTAAGCCTAAAATTATTCATGAACAATTTACACATACCTACCGGGCATACCTTTTTTTCATTTCGTTTAGAAAGACAAGCAGCGTGATCGTTTAGGACTGATTCGCGTACCAAAAAGAAAGCATTGTACAGCTCAAGGGGAAACTATTTCACCCTGATTTGGAGAAAATGTAATCTAACGGAGCGTAGGAGGAGCGTAGCACACAAAAATCCCCCAAGTGATACGAATCGTGTGTTGCGACGAAATCGTCTACAGTAAAGCTAAAACCCAATTAAGCCTTAAACCATGCTTTCTCTAACGTCACCCGTTAAACATCGCCTATATGCATCTTAATAGAGACAGATTTTTATAGTCAACCTGTTCGGAAGCACAAACAGCACGGTTTTCCTGCTGTTCGTTTCACCTAGCCGTCCGTTCTCTACGTCGAGCATGCCCCCGAGAGCAGAAAGGTGTAGTGCGGTGCACTATGACTCGCACACACACACACGCACACCTGTGCTGCAAAAGGTGAAACTTTTTCCGAAATAAAAACGAGATCAAAACACTTATGCCACAGCACCTGCGACCCGGCCATGCCTGGAGAGGTGTGCCAAACCATCGGCACATAGTAACGTGCGCGCGGTGCGCTGGCAAATCCATCAGGTGTGAAAAATGCGCTTCCCCCTTGGCTTGCAAAGACGGGAAGACGGGGGCAAAACTCACGCGAAACGGAAGATAGCGTCGATCTACGGCAAATCGGCCCTGGTCCTGGGGGGCAGTGGCATCGAAACGTAGTGCAAAAGAAAAATCAAATCAAACCTAACGGTTTCCCCCTGCCGCCTCCGCCACGCCAAGGGAAAGGAACGCGCTGCACTGAAGATGATCTTGGACTTGGACCATTTCGCGAAGGCCTTTCACTGGTGGTGGTACCACAGTGGATATGCCGGAAAGCTAGTGGGGCTCGTGCAGCTAACCGAATGACAGATGGTGCGGAACGTACGATTTATGTTTCAACACCTTTCAACACCCGGTGGCAACAATGATGCTTACTTTTGTACCTTTTTGGGGAGCTGACACATAATAACGCAGTTCTAAAAAAAGGGCAATTTTTTGGTATACAGCAAATATCTCGCCGGTGTAATATGAGAAGTTAATTAAAAAATACGACCATTAATTTTTCACCACGCAACAGGAAAAATGTTTCTACGACTATTGTTATCCACACAGCGGCGTGATCATGCCTTCCATTACAGCGGCATCACTGTTTACATTCCATCTAGTGGCCGGCAAATTCATCCGATGATCATACCGGCGTGCTCGTATAATTGTTATGTTTTACGAACGTTACGAACGTGTGCACATTCATCTAACACGGCGCCAAAGTTAAATAATAACAACAAACCAACGTGAGCATGGCACGGCTTGTTTAAGCGCTTATCAGCAATGTTTGGGTGGTTTAACTGAGGCTAATGAACACACATCAACCTGCTGTAATGATCACGCGCACTAATCCGTGGTGACAACGAAGTTTGTCACGGCGGCTGATGTGCAGAACACATCGAAGGTGAATACCGAAAAATAAAGCATTTAATTGGTTGAGTTGATTAGCTTAATTGATCCTTGCATTTGCACAATGCACCAACCTGCTTAGCTAATACTCATCATTACTACGTTTTTCTTGTGAAAAAGGGTTTAACATTCTTATTTTACAACAAATCCTTGAACAGACACAGTGTGTTCCGGCGTTGTGGACGAACACACAGCCGTTGCATAAAAATCTTTCGTTAAGAATCATATATTGATATGTTTTAGAAGCATTTTTCTCAAGCTTTGACACATATTCAAACGGTTACAGAATGATACAAAATGATGTTCTGAAATGGTGTTTTAGTGTTTCCTTTTTTCATTCCTGGTGAACCTCAAAAACCGGTAGTGTTCAATCAACCAGGGAACATTGATTTTTTCTCGATCTAGCAAAGCAGTGAAGCGTGCCGCATAACGTCAACGAAGATAGCCCTGGCTCAATGCTTAAAGAATCTAATTACAAGATGCTTTCTTATTTGCTATAAGTTTTTCAGATTCATTGGACGTTATATTGGCGTCACTAAAGGTATATCCACGTACAAATACCATTGTATACCATTGGAAGTAAATACATTCACGTCCGTCCATTTGGTTTTATTTAAAGTTTTTATATTCGTTCATAAAAAAACAAAAAACTTGTCCCCAACAATCCTAGAAACAATAAGTTTTAGGTAAAGTGTAAAAATTATCCACCATAGAAAACAATCATAACCATGCATGCACTTTTGCTTCACAGAAATCTGCAAATTAATTTCAGCATAAGCAAATTCTCTCGCCGTCATCATCACGTCAAGACGAAGAGTAACAAGATGTAAGTCAAAATCGGCTATGAAACATACACATTTTGATATTACTTCCCGGAGCGAACAAAAGGAAGGTTAAAATCAACAAGCTGCCGCCGCTCCGGACGTGAACTGATGCTTTAATTACAGTCTTCTTTCAGCACCTTTCATGCGGTGCCGGTTTGATGCCGGGTATGCAGAGCCGAAACGGATGTATCAGGGGGGCCGAAGGGGTTACATTCGATGATAAAAGCGATCGGAAATACATATCTTTCTACTATTTCATCCAGGTCGGCATAAATCACTGCTGTTCTGGCGGAGGAATATTTTTGTGCGGAACGAATTTGATGATCGATTGTGCCGAGAGGAAAGAAATTCGAAACGCTGTACGAAACATGAACGTCGCTCTAAGGTTGAAAAAACAAACGAGGAACAATTGATCGGAAGTTTACCCTGTTTTGATAGTAAAAAATAAAAATTACGATCACTCTATTCGAACTAACACTATTACTTTTTTTAATATTCTTCTTCACTTGTTTACGGTGGTGTAATAAGGTGAATGGATTTGATTACAGGAAAAAATAAATGCTAAATCCATTATTGCTCATCTAGTTACAAATTATGTGGTACAGTAAATGATTTAACTTACCTGGAAACTTTCGAATTGCGTACAGCACAAACATGGACGTGTAGTATTCGTTGCATCCCTCCCACAAACCATCGCTCGCTAGTATGAGTAGAAGATCGTCGTCCGTGCATTGGTTTAACGAAATAGCTGGATCCGCCGTAACGAATGGTTTGTATGATGGATTGCCTAAAACGAACAAAGGCAGTTGTTTAGTATCATGAACATGTCTCTTAAACTTTGATTTTACTTACCAATGGCTCGAGTAATAGCCAGCTGTCCACCGACTCGAAACTGACCGTTCCAAGGAAGAACGAATCCGCCCTGCGCATTAATTCGATCACGTTCGTCCTTTAAAGCAAAAGAATGGGTTTAGAGTATTATAATTTTGCGATCTTGCCATAAAACACTGCAACACAACATACTGGATCGGATGCGACATGGGTAGGGTGGACAAGCCGTTTGAAAAGTCCTTCCCCAGCATTACGCTTCACCAGTATCGCTTGTGAATCACCGGCCCAAGCTAAATCGATGCGCCGAGAGTTAATGTGATGCACGCAGGCAACGGCCGTAGAACCACTGTTGAGATGCTGCAAGGATAAAAGGTACAGTGTTAATTAGCTGTGTCGCGGTTCTTGGTTCTTGATCCCATTACACACTTACATGGTTCACACACTTCTCCAGAAACAGTTTATCAGTCTTTTGAAACGCATCCCGGAAGGCTTGCGCCATATCATGCGGATAGTGTTCGCTCTCCCCAATGTAATAATGTAAATGGGAGGCGGCAAAGCTGGCCGCTTCCTGTCCACCGTGCCCATCGTACACTCCGTAAAAAGCGGTCGGTTCCGTGTCCTTCGTGCAGAACAGTTTGTTGAAATCGGGCAGGCAAACGTGACGGTCCTCCATCGTACGTCGCTTGTGCTTCAACGCGAGCGAATAATGGATCTTTCGTCCACCAGCGCCGGTCCCGCTGATCGCTGCCGAGTCGGGTTGATCTTCCGCGCCCAAGCCCAGCTGAGCGAGCAAATTGTTAAGCTTCTCATTGTCCAACAGTTCGGTACAGACTTGATTTACGCGTGCAATCACTTCTTGGGTCAGCTGAAGAGTTTTATACTCTGCAAAAAAAAAAAACAAGTTATAAAAAAATAACATGTGTTAATAAAATCCGAAAGCTTTGCCCCATTTCGTACCGTTACTTTATGACGAACGCAATATATACGGCAAGCGTATAATATACCGTTAATGTGTTTTAACTTTTAACTTACCCAGACCAGTGAAGCCGCAAGATTTGGGATTTTCTTTGCAATTGCTCAGCACTTCTCCCACAACTTTGCGTATGATTGGCGTCAAGATGCACTGGGGGCATCCGCTGTCGAGTGGTAAACATGGGTGCAAAAAAGACAAAAGAAAATGTAAATTAGTAAAAAGTCGCCGTGGTCCGCTCAAAATTCTTTTAGGAGACAAAATACTCGATGTTGAACAATTTGTGCAAACGATGACATCAATGTTTATTTCTCCTGTTTTCTCCGCTAATCAAACAACCTGTCATGCACATATTCTAAAAGCAACCACTGTAAATCACATGTTAGCAATTCCCCGCCTTTACCGTGTACGTGTGGTAGTGTCACACACACTCATGCACTGGCACGCTAAATGATTCTTTCCCTGTATAATAACAAAAATGACTCATGTCAGCGAAGTACAACACTGGCAGGGAATGGGTTTTAAATGAAATAGATACAAATTTAAATGATGAAGCACAATGCCAAACTGTAGAGCAGGGCAACGAAGAGACTTGGAAAATCGATACTTACAATTGATCCAAATACGTCCGGATCCAATCGATGATGGCGGGCTCAATCTCATCGTATTTCAGGTTGTATATCGGCACCAAGATGGGAAGTGGGTCGGCTGGATTCACGTTTGTTTTGAAGCAATCCAGGAAAACCCGCGACTGCTCTAACGGATCCATGACCGAGGCACTAGCAGTAGTGTCAGGCTAGTAGAAGGAAGGCTTTTCTTTCGCGCAACAAAACTGCCTGGGGACTGTTTGTACTACAAGCTCACTAGACAGTAGCGTTGTTCACAACAGATCGATCACAAGCGGAAAATCAAAACGGTACAAATACAATATCGAACAAACACGACAAATCTTATGTTACACTGCTCTAAACACTAAACACTGTCAATAAACTTATATACTTCGAAAAATAATACTGTCACAGATTGATCGTTGTTGATATCGTTGAAACAATAATTAACACAGATATAGAGTGTGCAGGAGTGCTGCTGTGCACCAGCCGTAAGGTGGGGCACACAAGCTGAACGGAACTGACTTCGCTTCCGCTGCTTCGCTCGTTGATAATCACCGTTGTTGTGCTGGGGGGAGGGTTCGCGGTTACTGTTGCTCCGATTATCACCGTTACGCTACCATACACACTGGAGGCACCGTGGTAAACACACACGCACACGTACTCCCAAATGATACCGAGCAAAACACACTCGGCACTTTTTTTCACGATAAGGACAGTGCCCCACTGGAATGACGACGACGAGAACGTGAAATTGTTCTACCGTAAACCGTCGGATGCTCCGCGATGCCCGTCGAAGTACAGCACAAAACCAGCAAACCAGCTTCCTGGTAAACAATTGCCTCGCGCGCTCTAACCGCTACTATTCAATTTTGATGTTTTAGATACTACACCACCGTTCCCTATTTGCACAATCCACGTATTCCGCAGCCTCGTTCGCGATGCCTATCCTTCCTTTGGGCCCGTTTTGGTTGTGATAAACGCACAATTCCCCGAAACCGTGGAGGGGGCGTCCAAATGCGTCAAAATAGTGCAGACAAATGTATGCAAACAATGGCTGGAGCGCTACATCCGACAGTCGCGTGGAAGACAACCCGTGCATTTCATGTTTTTGTTTGTGGTTTTTCCTATTTTTAAGTATGTTATGAAATATGAGCAGTTTATTTCTCCTTCATCGAAAATTTCCCAGTTTTCTTTAGTCCTTTAATATTTCCTTCTATGTTTGTTATTATTAATTTACTATTTCAAATTGCGCTGCTCTTCATTGTGCTGTCATTTGTCGTGCCCGCGCGGTCCACGATCCTGAAACACGATGTTGTCGAACTTCGATTTTCCAATTACACTTGTCTGAGCTTTTCCGTGGTTGGAAAAATACCTGTACCTTTGAAGAAACTACATATTATCGGAATTCTCCCCTAAATAGTGCCAACGTAGTGCCGTCATCATTTTTATACCCATTACAGAGCGCGAAGCAAAGATCTTTATTATGTTAGGATTAAGAGTAACGATAATATTTGGTTCCTAAAAGGTGTAGAAAGAAAACAAACGCAGCCAAAGTGAATTGTGAAAATCCTTCTGTATGGCACACGGATAATAAATGTGGAAATGATCGCTAGAAACGCTGGAATTGCATCGAACTAAACAAAGAAACACATTTTCAGGACAATTAAAAACATCGATGGATTTGTTGTAGTGGTATTTACTAGGAATAACAACGCAAGACACACGCTCGTACAAACGCTGTCCATCGAAGAGGTGTTTCCTCGTAGGTGGTAAATGTTTTAAGCTTCTCTTACATGAGCGAGAGAGAAAAAACGCGGGATTAAGTTGTTCGAAAAGATGTATGCTGCATGTGCGCGACGACGCTTTATGGTTGTTCCTTCCCCCATTCCGGTGGCATGTATTTGTCCCTCTATCTTCCTTTTATCTTTCCCAATTCATCAACTCCATTTCCAATGTTTAGCTTCCCATGTACAGGATGTTGTTTATTGATGTTCTTTTATTTTAATTTAAGTTTCATGATTAAGTAATAAAACTAGAGTACCTGAAGGAATTCCCCGTTCTGCATGTGTATTAGTTATTGAAAGATGTATTTACATATATATCGTCGCTTGTTATGCGCGAATTTGTTTTAGTTTAATTTCTAGGAGGTCTGGTTCGATGTTAGCACACTGAAGCATCTTCACGTACCAACACAGAACGTATTTTACCTTTCAGCTACGAGCCATGAGCAACCGATATTCAGCATGAAATGGAGTACAGACATCGGAACAGTGGGATAGGATTGTTCCAGTACCGCATTCAGTATTACAGAGACTACGACGAGGGTACACTGCAACCGGCAGACGATAGTTGCATCTATTTGAAGGAACTAGACCACTACCGAACGAAATCCAAAATACCTTCGGATCACGACACACCGTGCAACCGGAAGCTGCCGTTATGTTATCCGGTCACCAAAACGAGCCCCTTGCCGCTCGGAACTGTGCCAATCGATGCCAAAAAAAGTCCTACCCCCGAGAGGTAATGTTTAACGAAAGACACTTGCATGTGTTGCAAATATTGGCCCAGATGTACTGAACCTATATAAGTCCCAACGCTTTCGACCAACTCTTGAGTGCGTTAGAACTCAACTGAATTTATTTCGACTGCAGACACACACTGCTCTTTATGAACAGTTGGTTAACTTCAGTACGTTTGTCACGATTGCCGTTACTCGCTAATCCAATTAGTACTACCCATCGAACTAGAACTACGGTACGTGGAACTTTTGCGGGGTTTCATCGCTTCTGGGCTAGTAGTTTTTGCACGCGTACCGTACCGGTTTCGAATGGGGTTGTAAAATACTAAGCGCACAAACATATCAAGCACCTTCCGCGACAACGGAATAGCACGTTTTTCTACCCGGGGCTAGTCCAGGTCTGGGTACGGTGCAATCTAGCAGGGTGGCTTCAGTCGGTGTCTATCTGCGGTACGATCAACTGAAACTAACGCAGTTTTTCTTATCTGGTTTGGTGGCTATCTTCTTACAGGACAGAGATGACTGTTAGCGCACTTCCCGGATCAGTCAAATTGGAAGGTAATTCACGATAAAATTGTGATGGAATTTTGTGTGTGGGAAATTTCTGGAGGTGTTAATATTATCTGTATTCGGATATAATTTTAAAGTGAAAGTGTCTTTCGTTTGTTGGTTTCGAAGCAGTAAACATTCTTTTTTTTGCTCTCACTATATTATTGTACGCTTTGTTTTCCTAGAAGTCACACTTGAAGAACAGTTAAAATTAAAATACTATTTTAAACATAGGCCTCCAGTTGGATGAAGTTTTTTGCTTTAGTTTTGAAACCATTTGTGATCCACCAGTAGAGGCAGGTCAAACCATAACTAACTAAAAAGAATACCTAACAGAATACAACATAAAATCAATATATAAGTGCTGAATTCAAAAATTTTATCGCCAACCAAACTGTCCCTCTTTGGATTGGTGCTGTCTGTGCATACGTACGCTTCTCGTGTCCTTTAAAGGTTTCCCACGAGTATGATTTAAAACGGAATCGCCTGACACAACCAAGCAGGCAGAATCTGTACACGTTTCACCGGGATTAGGAAATCACGTGAACCGCATTGCTGCTCGTACCTATTTGCGTCTTTCGATCGATCGCCTGTTCTATTCTCACGTGGCCAATAAAGATGTCCAGTTGAGCGGACACGCCACACGCAAGGGACACTCGACATATCAATCCATTTTTAATATTAAAACAATCTCCCTTCATCAATGCAATCGAGGACTTGGTGGAAGCAGCTGATTTCGAATTAATTTTACACGATGCTAAACGCATCCGAGCCTGTGTCACATTCTTCATTTCACTATCGCTTGTTGCAGGATGGGGCCCAGAGAAAAAGGTCGTCATCGAGAAAACGGAAAAATCGTCGTTCGGATTTAGTATCGTCGGAGGGAAGGTAAAATACTTGGTTGGAAGTCGAAGTTTCAGTCGAGCTGCGTACAGATTTTATCAACACTTTGCTTATCCACACACAGGTTAATGTGGGTGGCGATGTTACGTCGGGATTGTTTATCAAAAGTATCATCCCTGAAAGTCCTGCAGACAAGTGCGGTGAACTGAAGGTATGTTGCAAAAGCGAATCACCGTATTCATGTGCAGTGTTGATGAGAGCAATGATACTGTGGCTTACAGATCGGAGATCGAATACTAGCTGTGAACGAGAACAGTTTGGAAAATGCTTCCCATGAGAAAGCCGTCAATTATATTAAAACTGCCAACAATCGCATCGTCCTAGTCGTCCAGAGCCTGGAACGCAACGTAAGAGAAGTATGTATGGAGAACCGCCGCTTGCAAGCGCAAGCATTGCGAATTTATTTTCTTTCTTTTTAACCTCCCTCGTCGCAGACCAACCCAATGGTGCTTCAGAAGAAAGTTCCACCACCAGTAACTCCGTCGAAAACGCCCGAAGTGGAGTATATACAAGATGGCAAACCAAAGGTGTGAACCGGCAGCAAATACTGCCTTTACGGCCAGTAACATGGGCTTTGTTTTTCTCGTAATTTACAGAAAGAACCCGTTGCAGCGCCGGAGGATAATAAGACACTCACAGTTCCGAAAGCTCGCCAAGAGTCTACGGGTAAAGGCGCACATCCCGATCATTTCGAGTCGCATTGAAAACTGAATTCACACTTTTCTTGAACACATTCATACAGATTCCGAAAATTCGTCCGATGATGAGGAAGATAGCCGTGAGCTGGAGGGCAAAACATTTACAAAAGCCGGCGTAGAGGTAATGTGGCCTTAAGGGGGTTTTTTTTTAATATGATTTAAATCTAATTGTTTTATAATTGAAAAAATATTTGCAGATCGACCGTGCCTCCGCTGGCAATACAAAGCTCGGTGAAGAAGACGTTGAGGAGGAAGATGACTATGGCTATACGATGAGTGAGTACTAGGACCCAACCATAACTGAAGCGATTGGTGTATCATCTCTGTACAATCTTTCCCTTAAATTATAACTTGCAGAGAAGATAAAGAAGCGTTACTCCGCGTTGGGCGAAGTGGACTGCTGTACGATCTTGCGAGACAGCAACGAAACATGCGGTCTGTCTCTGTGCGGTCACCGGGACCGTACCCGCATGGCTTGTCTTATTGCCGGCATCAACCCGAAGGGAGCAGCGGCCGGTACAACGCTCGTCGTCGGTGATGAAGTGCTGGAGGTATACCCTAACATTCTACTAGAATCAGTTTTCTCAACCGTAATCTGCTTCATACAAACGTTTTTTTAACAGGTGAATGGAACGGTTCTCCATGGACGGTGCCATCTGAACTGTTCGGTGATCATCAAGAATCTTGCCAGCCCAACCCTTAAATTTATCGTATTAAGGTACAATCAAACTCTGCCGTGTATGTTTAATTAGAAGAAATTTTTTTAAGGAAATTCTTTTTTTCACAATTTGCAGAAAAAAGACATCCCCGGAAGACCTGGCAGTGAAACCGGTGAAACAATTCCCTACTGACTTTGACTATACTGTATGTATACCCGGCGGCGCGCATCTGTTTCGATTTTTCGTGATCACACCACACGCTAACGGTCTCTTTTCTCTTGTCACGCACTCACGTGGAAATCGACCGGCAGGATAATATCATGGAGAAGTTTAAGGACGTGAAAACGATCACAGTGAAAAAGGTTTGTTACAACAATGTGCTTGTTGATAATGAATAATGCAATTTCTATAGACAATTTTAATAATTTTGCGAGGAAATTTTGGGATTGTTTAGAGCATGTTTGGCCCCCGATAACAAAACATACAGGGTGTTAAAATTATTTTCACTTGCTCCTATAGGGCACTTCCAGCCTGGGTATTATGATCATCGAAGGCAAACACTCTATCGCAGGCCAGGGTATATTCATATCCGACATTCAGGAGGGTTCTACAGCGGAAAAGGTTTGTTCAGCAACGAATTGTGATTGTTTACTGACCATAAACGAGTGATTTACATATGTTTCCCTCCCACAGAGTGGTCTGAAGATCGGTGACATGCTGCTTGCGGTTAACCGAGACTCGCTGCTAGGCTGCAATTACGAGACGGCCGCCGGTCTGCTGAAAAAAGCCGAGGGTGTCATCACGCTAAAGATATGCAACCCGAACAAAGAGAAGGAAACCGATAACAAGGCAAACGGTGAGGCTGGTGGTGCTGTTGGGCCGGGAACAACGCCCAACAAGAAAAAGCCGGAAACGTTGGCTCCCAGCAGGGCAGGAACCCCCCACGGCACGAAACCGGAAGCATCCCCCACGAAAGAGGTAGTTGATCCGCTGAAGGCACCGATCAATGAGAACGAATTCACGGTGATCGATATCCTGACCGAGGGTAAACCGTTGGGCATCATTGTGGCCGGTGGCTGTGATTCTTTGGTGAAGGTAAGGCAAGTTTGCGTGCTTGTGCTTAAGTTCCCTTTGTCAAATCTTGTTGTTTTTGCCAGTCCGGAGCCGCGGTAATGGACATTTTGCCACAAAGTGTGGTGGAGAAAGATAATCGACTGCAGATATTTGACCAGCTGGTCGAAATCAATGGGTTTAAGGTCAACAATACTTGTACCAGCGAGTCTATTAAGCGCGCAGTCAAACAATTGCATCCAAAGGTAAAACGAACTTTAACTGCTTCTGAAATTAATTGAAAAAAAAAAACTATTTAAATAATGCACTGGCCATTGCATTTTTGCAGGTTCGTTTGGTTGTTTATCGTGCCAACCCACCACCGACGGAAACAGTCGAGGTGGATCTGATGAAAAAACCGGGCAAGAATCTTGGACTTACGTTCCGCGCCGGAAATCCGAAAGGAATCGTTATCACTGGCTTGGTTAGTAGTGGTGAAAAGATAAACTCTTGGTGTGTGTGTGTGCTGATATGTCATGAGCTTGTTTCATTGTTCCACAGGTACCTGGCGGATCGGCTGAATTTGATGGACGCATACAGGTTGGAGACGTGGTGTCGCACATCAACGGCGACAGTCTAGAAGCGGGCGGTATCGAACAGTGCGCTTCACTAGTGAAAACGGCCCAGGGCAAGGTGGGTTTGCGCATTTTGCGGCCGAAGCTAAAGGAACGATCGGTTTAAGTCTTCTCAAAACCCAGTAACGACACAGCACCGTAGCTCTTAGTGGAGCGCCTGTGCGTTAGTGTGCAATTTGATAAAGGAAACCTAGCGATTTGTACATAGAATTGAATGCTTGCAACATATGCTCACGTCACTCACACGTACACTATTGATATTTTTAGCCGAATAAATATTCTGTTATAGAAATAAGACATTTGATGGACTTCTTTAATTACACAAGAGCACTTTTCGTGCCATATTAAACAGATAAAAACTCACACTTTGTTATTCCGCATGCGAATGGTAATGTTATTTCTCGATTCAATGTTCAGTATGTGTCTATTCAACTGCAGAATTTCATGACCTAATCCCAAGCCCACAGCTTAAACGTACGATCATATGACGCAGTCACTATGTACTGGGAATCGTGCGAAATATCCACACCAACGAGACGTCCATCGTGTCCGGAAAGAGTTTTTAACGGTTGCCATGTTTTGTCTGACCAGATCTGTACAAAAACAAAAGTATTAATGTTAAGTGTGTGCAGATTCTGTTATTACACCATGCATTAGTGAGCATTATTACCTTAGCTGTTTTGTCGTAACTGCTTGTTACAAGAAAATTGCCACCATTTTTCTGATATTTTACGTCCGATATCAGATTCGTATGGGCGGGAATTGTGTACACCATTTGCCGTCTTCGCAAATCCCAAATCTAAAACGATAAAGAAAGATAAATGATATGAAGTTTCATCCAACCGTGATTCAGTATAGCTAAATTTACCTTGCACGAATTATCCTGACTGCCGGAAGCAATGTGATAACCATTGGGGGAAAAATCCACACCGTAAATAGCACTGAGATGACCCTCTAGAAACATGATACATCTGCCCGTCCGAAGATCCCACACTCTGCCAAAACCGTCCAGTCCACTTTGTGGGAAGAATAATTAAGCAATTAGTTTCATTGTTACTTTCCCTCCGTAAAAAAAAACTAATTGATACAATGCTTTTAACATAGAATATCTCGGTATCGTACATACCCAGTGACGCATACACTACCGTCCACCTGAAAAGCGATACAATGTACTGCCTTCGTATGACCCTCCTGGTGTAGCACTTCCTGCTTCTGCTCCAGGTCCCACAACCGCCAGGATGCATCGTAACAGGCCGTCCCCAGGAACCGTCCAGACGGATGGAATGCTAGTTTCGCCACCCGGTGCGGCACGTGCCCGTTGATGTCGGCTATCGACTCTTCGCTGTCGTACGACCATAGTTTAACTGAACCGTCGAAACTACAAGAAGCCATCGCTACTTCGGATTTACTATCGTTGGCAACACCCGGCCGGAAGGCCACATCACTTACGTTGAACTTGTGCCCACGGAGCGTCTGCTTCAGAGTGCAATCGGGAACGGACCAAACCTTGCAGAGGGAGCTCCTGCGGGTGGCAAAGTAAAGCGGTACAATTCGCATTATTTGTTCGATTCACTTCCAAGAAAGGCCGAAACTTACAAACTGCAGGTCAGCAGTAGCGAAGAGTCCTCGTTTATGCTGCACCCGGTGATTGGTCGCGTATCGCCCACCTGGCTGCATTGCGGGGCCAGCTGTTGGATGCGTTTCTGCAGCTCCACCATGCGGCCCGCTTTCGTGGCCGAATGTTGGCGTACCTTTTCGCTCGCCTCTTCCAACCGTTTCTTGGCACGGGCTAGCGAGTAGTTTGCGATCCAAAACCTTGCCACACGCAAACTTTCCGGTCCCTCGTGATACCAGGTCGATTCGTTCGTTTCCTTTTGCTGGCTTTTTGGTTTCTCCTCTTCCTTAGCCGGTTTTGCTGCCGGCAGACCTTTCTCGCCCAGTCTAATAAAAGAAACAAACGCAAAACGGTGACAAGGGTTAGCGAGGAATAAATAACCGGTTTGGGATGGTGCTTCTTTCTGCTCCCTGCTGTACGTACGCCGATAGAAGTTCTTTCAATCGCAGCCGCCGATCGGCTGGACCTTCGCCGAAGTAGCAGATTGGTTCGTTGAGCTTCCGCAGCGCATTCTTCACCTCCCCATCGTCCGTGCTGACGTGAATCAGGCGTGCCTTTTTCCGACGCTCGAATTCCTCCAGCAGTGCGGCTTTCTCTTTGGCGCTAAAAAGGAAAGGTAATGTGCGA
>KZ063669.1:7789-31933 GCA_002091835.1 Anopheles maculatus
TCGAATGCAATTCTGACTTCAACAGGACATAAGTCGCCCGGGTCTCCGCTATGTTAGCTCGGGATCATTTTCGCACGGGTGGGAGGAGGACGACAAGCCAAGGACGTACACACACACACACACACACACATCCGACAAGTACGGGAGAGATGAATTATTGGTGGCGTTCGTACAGCGCGGCAGCATCATCATCGGGTGCGAAGCGAAGATACGGGACCGCCAGGACACCCATCTCACATCGGGATTTAGGGGTTGCGATAACATTAGTTTTATGTCAGTTTTATAGTCCTTTTAAAACGGACTCTCTATAAAGCTGGTGTAGGGTTCGCCTTTTGATTGTTTTCTCCCCGCACTCCTGCGCACAATCGCGCCGCATTAAAGTTCAACACTAATGTCGGTGCGACGACCCTTTTTTTTTGGTTGTTGCTGTACCGGAAAAACACGACTACACAGAGAGAGAGAGAGAGTGAAAGGGTAATGCGGCAATTTGTTATCCAGTCAGTAGCGCACAATCGGCACACAATGGTACCAGGGGGACAAACACACACACACACACACACGCTATTCCAGCGAGTTTCTTCGAGGTCCTTGTATGCTCCTTAACGTCGGCGTCGCGTTGTAGACTTGGGCGGCCGCTTACGTATATCCCTCGGGACCGATAAGGATACGGGGCTTGTGAAGGAGCAAGGAAAACGGTCCAGTGTTTGCAGGACATTCATGCTAACCATCCGACACAACAACCATCTCGGCATGATGTACTACCGGGGACGACGACCCTTTTTAAAGGTTATTTGTTGGCATTTTGAGCAAATGTCCATAATTGAATACAATCAGCGCAACCGCTTCGGCTACAACTCTCGGTGGGTGGTGGCCTTACCGAGAACCCGCTCGGTAGACCCTCCCCGGCCATGCATGTGTGCGCCCGAAAGGACGAACAAACGATAGATTAGATCGTACTACACACCTTGCACCGTTCGCTTATGGCCACGGACACACTAATTGACGCCCAATTCGTACCGGGGCGCGAAACATCTTTTCTCCATCAACCACCGGCGTGGTTGTTGGGGATGTAGTTCCGAATTTTCGGCCAACCGCGCCAAGAAATTAGTATCCCGGCGCCAATTGGAAAGCAGCGAAGGTGGTGTTGGTGGTGGTGCGCGATTGGAACTTTTTTGTTGGGCATTTTTGGCAATCGCTCCAAAGTTCAACCCTCTGTAAGTCTCTGTCGCGGTCCGGTTAGCACATCTCCAGGCGCCATTTCGGGAGGAGCTGAAGTAAACGGGCATTAAAGCGAAACGATACGCTAAAATGCGACGTACGTCATCGCTACTAATTGCAAACGACTTTTGTTTGTTTTGTTTTTGCAGCGTTATGGATGAGTAGAGGATGCGTACTTGATTCTTTTTGTAAGACATGCACAGAGAGATGAACTTTTGTAACATCTCCCGGTGCCTACATAACCTAGAGAGTGTCAAAAAGTAGGAACAAATGTTTTGATTCTGATTTGCTAGTTTGCTCGCTAGATCTTCGGCATATTTGAATATCCGGTAAAGGATACACGGAATGTCCTCAAGGTCTTCTGTTATCTTAAGCATTGAAAGGTTTAAATTTGACATTTAAAGGATGATGGTAATGGCAGGTTCTAACGAAATTGATAACAAGCTCTTCGAGTTCAAGATCTATCCATGGAGACGAAATAATTCCTCAAGAATCTGAGTCACACTATCACAAAATTCAAACAACAACATTCCAGTTCAAGCGCTAGATGTGTATCAATCTACGACATAACTAGGTCATGCAAATGTTTTCCAACTAACTCTTCCGGAGCGCATTGCTATTTTCAATGTCACATTGATGGCGAGGTTTTGAATATCGCTTGCCACAACACGCACACCCTGAATCATCATCAACACGCTGCCAATATGCTCGATATATACATGCCGGCAGAAGAACGCGGCTGTCAAAACAATGGTATGGCAAAATAAAGTCTAGCCGATTCATTGGCGCTACCCTTCGATCTGAGCTGGAATGTTGTTAAGTTGACGTAATTCGTTCCGTACCGGAAAAAGAATAACACACCCAGAGGTTGCAATATCCGTAGGACCACTGAAACAAAACGTCACAGATGCGGACGGTCGGTCGACCCTGGCTCGCATGTGTTTGAATTCGCAATATTAGTATACTGCTTGTGGGTGTGTGTGTGTATAGCGCGCGCTAACCTAAACACTAACACACCACCACCACACAATGAAAAGACCGAAAATTCCAGTGCCAGTGTTGGAGGCGCCACGATAAGTTCCGACGAATGAAAGAATCAAAATTATAAATGATTTGTGTGGGAAAAATCGTCAATTGCAGGGCCTTTCGTAAGTCCGGTGTGTTCTACCGACGAGCCGCAAAGCTGTTAAATATAAAGTATCGGTGGATGATATCGTGAATAGCAAGTAAATTGCAAGATAAGCATACAAAACGAGTTAAAATTTGAATGTAACTAATAGCTTTTTAATAATAAACTCCAACGTACTTTGTTGGAGCGTCAACTTCACAGCCGCAGATCATTTTACCTGTTCCGGGAGCGATTCGTGATTTGGAACTAATTTAAAGTGAACCAGAAAATGAAGAATCACGGGAGGACGAGGATATTGAAATATTATCTGATAAGGATGAATGAAGCTCCTGATTTTAGGCAAATGACAAGCGGAGATGGCTTGCGGTATTGGGTACTAGCAGGATCCGAATCGCATGCATCTATTAGACTTTTGCTAAAGCTTCTACGGTCCAAAACAGATCTGTATGTGCCTCGAAATCCAAGGACAGAAATCTTGTCCCCCCAACAATTCATCTGGGTGGGCCCAACAAAAGAACGTGACCGGGGGACGAACGCAAACAATGATAGGGGCTTCATTCACCCACTTGTTTTTGGCAGTTTCAGTGTCAATTTGTACTGTTTTTTCACATCACTGTGAGGCTCAGGTGAGCCAAAATTCTGATATTGGTACTGCTGGTGTAAGGTATCGCATTCCTCTCGGTGGAATGTGTGCGTACCACACTTTGTCGTGATAAACGTCAACAGTTCAAAACACTCGCCGTACAAACCGATAGCAAAATGCCTTCCGGCGACGAACAACATTCATCGCCAACTATATCTCCGCTATCAGCGAGATCTTGTGTGTTGCATATTGAAGAATGTACGTGGGTAGGGTGTCGAACACCGGGGGCAAAAAAAGGGGTCTTCAACGGGATACAGCATGATTATGGATGCAGGATACTATAAATGCCAAAAATCATGATGATGATGATGTTGTAAAAGGGGTCGAGAGAGCGAAAGTGTACAGAGAAGAGGGTCGCCGATAGTTCTTCAACTTCCCCCTTTTTTTTTCTGTCGGCGATAACTCCGACCGGAGGCAACATTCTACCGACGAAGCGAGGAGCGTTGGCGAACGCAGTAAGAAGCGATGTAATTTATCCAATACTAATTCAACAATGAAGTCAAGCCGTCCCAGGATGCCTCCGAGGATGACATTTAGACCGATTCACATGGAGCGGGAGTGTATGGAACAACGGTAGCAAAGGCTAGAGAGAGCACACACGCGCCCGTTTGTCCTAGAAGACAATGTGCTCGATTTCACGACTCAATCATACGTTTATTTAATTACTTCAGCGAGGCAATAAATCGCGGTAGTAACATAAAAAAACACGAAACAAAACCATCGGCAAGGGAACAAAACATTCGGGGTGACACATACATACTTCCACCGACTATACCAAACGTCACCCTTTTTTTCCCAGTCGTCTGCCTTTAACGGGATTGTAACCCGAAAAGGAAGCGTTTAAAAACAGCGGCACAGCGTCGCGAATCGGTAGAAACTGTTCGTGTGGCCGGGCGTTTCCAAAGCGAATCGGGTTGGCAATTTTCCCGAAGTGTAGATAAAAAGATTTATTTACTGAGCACTTGAAGCCTTCGCGAATGTATGATGTCGTTGAGAGCTTATCGTGCATGGACCGCGTAAAGTTACTACTACTATTTTTTTTGGGAGCGCAAAACAAAACTCATCTACACAAGTGTCTGACATTAGGGGTGAGATGAGTTGATGAGGAGAGGGTTGTGCTCGTGGCGCCGAGAGTTATTGAAGATCTTTAGGACCTAGCGTAGGGTCTGCTTCGTCCCAGTCCGGGATATACCGAGTGTGTGCATCATCCCGTTGGCGATGTGTTTGGTGTGCATTATAAACTAAATAAATTCGTCGCCCTCTCTTCACACTCGAATGTATTGTATTCGTTCCGGTGTGTTTTTAACCTTCAACCGTAAAAAATCGAATACTTTTAGCCGGCTTTTTTCCCCATTCTTTCTGTTGCGCTGCTTTCCCTTCCACCTAAATTCATTCTTTTGCAGCTTTCCTAAAGACCACATATAACCTGTGTCCTGGACACAAACCACTTGACACCAAATTCCCATTAGTTACGCAAAATTTACCGACGCACTAGTTCTGCCAAATGACAGCGAAAACGACAGAGAAAGGAGAGAGAGAGTGACATACGCAGAGAGATAGAACGAGAGTGACCCGTACGCGCGCACTCGTTTGCAAATGTCAAAAGTTATCAAAAAGTCTTAAAAAACGGAAGCCGGCTGTAGGTAGTTAACTGTGTTTTTTGTCTTTTGATTGCTCTCTCTCTCTTTTGCGCCTCAAAATAAACAAACACACACACTGCGCGCTTCCGTAGTTGCTTCCGGTTCTGATCCATCACGAGACAACCAATCTTCTAATCTACCCATCGAAAGCGAGAGACTCAAGTCGGTGAAATTTGCCGTGTGCAAATAACGTGGCTAACAACCGGACACATTACGACAAGCGAGAGAGCGAGAGACACACACACATGCACACCGGAGTACATCTGTGGTGGAAGGTATGGGTCGGGTTTTTGTGAAGAGATGTGTTTGTGCTGGGATCGCTCTCGTCTAGTAGCGCTTCTGTCAAGAAGCCTGGACAAATTTGTCATCCCATTTCGGCGCACCTCGGAAAACTAAAGAACGCCGTGGAGAGGGATTAGTTGCGGGATTATTAGCCAGCGGGTAATCGAGTTCCCTTTCTTCTCTATTCTGTTTTACTGCCCTCTGGTTTTCCTTGTGTTGATTTTCCACCGTTTTTCTTTCCTCTCTCTCTCTCTCTCTCTGGTCTGGTCGATCAGATCTCGCGTTCCCGATCGGTAAAATAGCACAAAACCGGAAAGGAAATGAGAGAAGACAAAGCAAAACAACGTTGATCCCGACAACGACCCATAAGAAGAGGATCGCAGGACTCTGACTGGACGCGTCTGTGCGTGTGTTTGTGTGTCCCTGGACCCGGGCGGAGGTCGGCTTACTTCTTTTTTTTTTTGATGATGTGTATTTTGCTCTGTGCGAAAAAAAAAAAGGCCGCCAACATTTACCACCTCTTGCTGGCGCCATAAAGTGGGAAAGATTGGAGATGAAGACTCGGGAGGATGTGTTTGGTTTTGTCGTACCCCCCGTTCCGTAAGCTATAGAAACACAGTGAGGAAGTTTCGTAGACGACAACCAGTTTCGGAAGTTCCGCGCACCAGACCATCACCACGATCACGCATCGGAGCCGGATTTTTTGATTGCAAGAGACACACTACCGAGAAACGAGCGCTTACGACGCTATCAAAATCTCAATGTCGAGTTATTGTACCGGAAGCCACCGAGAAGGCGAATCGGGGACCAGAATTCTAGAAAGAATTACCATATTGCTATCAAAATGATGGCAACTCTTACAAACTTTTGATTTCGGGTGCTCAGCAACTGTTGGATTACTATCGATACTTTCGGTTTACGAGCAGACTCGAATGTCACAGAAGACCCGTGTGGCCGTAGATAGTCCAATGGGTTGGATGTTTTGTGTCTCGTTAGAATTCTGTAACATCCCTCAGCCTGTGTCTCTGTTGCTGCCGGGTATGATGGAAGTAAGCTGTCAAAAGGTCGCACTGACAGAGTTCGACCGGTTGTTTGTGTCCTTTTGTTTGTTTGCGACAACCGTTGACATCGAAGCGAAATGCCGTGTCATGACCTTTACTACTATTCTGGGTTTCGGGTCTTTCCCTCCTCTTCTCACATTCTTTGCGAATCCAGACACAGCAGAAGTCCTGCAGATCGAACCCCGTACTGATATGTCGCCAGCCCGCGATGACGGCATTTGTCAAGTTCAGTGCGAAATGATGTCAGATCTTGTGTCGTCCCGGCAGTGGGAAGGGCGATGATTTTGCGTGAGTGGCCGAGGAACCTACCGGAAGGAGTCCGTTTCCTGCAACACGCTCCCGGAACTTGTGCGGCACGCGCACCGGTCTGTGATTCTGATGGTTTAATAACTGAAAACAGACAGTCGCGATAGTGATCTGATACTCCAGTGTGATGATGTGTGTCCCCTGTCGGTACAGTATAGGGCAGCCCCCGGGATCTATCAGGACATCGGGTTGAAGTGGTTCGCAAGGCGCAATAATCGCTGTCCTTATTCGCAGTTTCTTGCCACCGACACCGGGGTGATATAATCCAGACGGCGGGCAATTTCGGTCGACTTTTCGGGATGAAACAGACGACACGTGCCGTCAGGGCCGCCACCTCTCTCCCACCGACCATCTTAACTACCTCAGTAAAGCAAACCAGATGTGTGTGTGTATGCAGGGTGAAGGGTATCGGTTAAGTATCATAAAATTGTCACATGCCAAATTACGTTTAAATAGCGTAAGCGATGCTTTTATTGAATTTCTCAACCCGAACAGTGCCGTCGCACACGCGTTATGATCCTCGTCACATGGCCCTGGCCCCCTGTTTCGTACACGCGGCTCTGCCCTTACTCGGTTCGCTCGCCGTTATGGCCACAGCAGCTAGGAAGTAAGGGCAGCGAAACATAATAATTATTGCCAGTGCCGAGCGAGAGCCGCTAACGTTTTGCGACTACACCGGCCACCGTGTATACCGTGTCTTCGGGACACTGGTAACAGCAAAAAGGGTGTGTAGTAGGTACCCCCGAATGCCAGAGTGCCAAATTCATCTCGCTTTGAAGCAGGAAAATGTAGCTGGCCTGAGAGGTAAGCGGAAGGGTGCTCTGGGTGGTGGGAAGGAAAACATGGAAAAGCATTGTGTCGCGCGACCGCTGAAACGTGTGCCGGCGATATTTTTATTAGTGCCACTCGAGGAACAGGCTAAAACCGAGGCTGCTGGCAGAGAGGACTTGGGACTCGGTTGTAGAAAGGGAAAGTGAGATGGATGTGCGGGAAGATGCGGGGTGGTGAGCGGAAGGATGAAGGGGTAGCGATACTGCACCGCACAGTCGATGACTTTTCCCAGCAATTTCTGTTTAATTTTTTTTTTTGCGTTGTTCTTCTACCCGGCCGGCCCTCAATGTGCCGATGTGTCGCACGCGCGGCCCTGCATTGCTTGAGCGTGATAAGCTTTTATTCATTATTAATGGTTCCATTTAGCGATGATAATGGATTTGTGCTGGCTTCGTTTCGCTTGTGCCCTGCTGCCCCGGGTAACGTCTTCATCCGCCGGGGCCACACGCGGCTCGAGTGTCTTAAGCACTCGGCAAGCGTGCCCGGCAGAGAGAAGTGGATTACCTCCTGGGGGCCATTATTTCTCACACAACGGCAGTGATTGAGCGTGGCCCCGGTCGTGTGCGGCAGGTGCGAATTGGAAGTGTAAGCGATACCTGCTCCCGGTCACGGCACCACACACACACACATACACACACACAACGCGTGCGGTATTTGCGAATTTCGTTTGTGCGAATTTCGGGATGAGAAGTGGAAAACACGAGTTCTCGCAGAAATTAGGACACCCAAACACGTTGGGATGTTGGAATATTGATCTATTAAACCTTCTGCTATGGATGACTGAAAGTCAAATAGTTTCCCGTTTGTATAATTGTGGATAGCTTCCAGCGTTACGCAATATCGTACAGATCTCCGCTCCCTTTTAAAACGGAGACTTGCAGTGCAAACGACTCCTCCCGAAAGAGATGCGACACTCTGCTAGATCACTAAACAGAAGACACATCATAGACACACGAGCAACGATCGAGGAAAGCTTCTCGGATTAAGAGCGCGCCCTATGCATCTTCGAACGAGTGAATACCCTTCAACAGGGCGTACGTTTGTACAGCCCCAGAGGTAACCCGATCAGTCGACCATAGCAGGAGGAAGGTCTCTTGCCTCCTGTTTTTTTTTAGGTACCTTGCATCCCATATCCTCGGCCCCGGTGTGGCTTAATTTATTTGATCACCGCAACTCGAAAGTGTTTGCGTTGTGTGTGTGTTCACTGTTGTGAGATATACTATAAACCTTGTGCATCACCGGGGGCCCGGAACCTTGATGCTGTCTCTCGCTCGCTGATCCGCAAGGATATTGGTACGGGGTCGCTCCTGTTTGATGTTGTCCGGCAGCCTAAACACCACGGACCACAGTATCTGGTTCCTCAACTTCGTTTCTTTTTTTTTTTTTAAAGGAGAGAGCCGGTGGCTTTTGTTTGTTTCGCCTGCGTTGTGTTTGCCCTCCGTTTGTTCACCGATTTACGCCATCGCGAGTAATGCGTTGGCTTCCTTGCCACTAGCCATCCGCCCCGTCCGCCACCTTTCATTGATGCCATTCGAACAGTCGGCTAAAGGTTGAATTGTTTCTTTCAATTTCCACCTTCCGTAAGCGCATCTTTTTAGTGCGTTTTTGTTCTTTTCTTCAAACATTCCCTCCCAAAAAAAAAGAAAAAAATGGGTAAAGATCGATCTTCGCGCCACGTTTGTGTCCCCAGATATTGTGCGTGGTGCTGCCACGTACGCTTCACTGCCTGTTTTAGTGGGTGGTTTTTAGCTCGTTTGCATGGTGTGTTGGAAGGAATCTCAGCGAACGTATATAACCCGCTATCCTCGTCCGCCATTCAGCACGCCCGTATGCGCTTCATTATTCGATAATTAGCACGTCAAAATCCCCACGGATGCAAGTGGATGATGGGGGGGGGGGCCCCATGGTGGTGTTGAGATATCTATCGCGCGACTCCACAATCAACTCGAGACAACAGAGAAGGCGCGTGCTCTCTTGTGGCGTTTTGTTGTGACCCTATATTGGTGTTTGCTGCGTGCGTCGTCCAGGTGGTATGTCCGGAACGAATTCTGCGTTTTATGACAATGTAGCGGCAGTTTTGTGTGTGTTTTTGTTTACGAGACCCGTTCACAAACAGGAAGATGCAGATCTGCAGAAGAATTTAGCAAGAGATTCGACCACAAAGACAAACATCTCAGAGCGTTGTGTCAGGGTAAAGTTAATTGCAGGCATTGAGATATACTTTACCAAGCATTGTCTGCAAGGGTATTTCCTTTTTCGATCGTCCATTAACACCATTATGTCCGAATCTGATGTGATCGAATGGCAGAGAAGCGTTCCTTAATAGGGCTACTCTTGCGATGTAGCCGACCCCCTTATCCTTGCGCATCCTCGTTCCTACCCAGGTCTCCGGTATATATGTGTTTGCCGACTAATAACACTTGAGGTCGCGGCTGAGCAGTGGACCCGCGCGGATGAGTTCTGTTTGTCTCTTGATTCCTTTCAATTTGTGCGTCTCCTGATTCTGTGTATCGCACACCGGGAGGGGGGGGACCACATAGTTCCGGGATGTACTCCGGCAAAGGAAGAGGTAGATGTGCACCGACCGCGTCTATATGTTTGGCCTCGGTTGGTATCTATGACATCAAAGGCATCACCAAACCGACTACCGAATCGTCCAGTTCTAAGGCTATTGACAGCCGAAACCGGTTCGGCTTACACTCGCACTGGAGCTTCAGGAAGAGGTCAACACACACATGTGCACGCACAAATGTATACAACCCGAAAAAAAAAAAATGGTAGCATCAAAAGCAGTCTCCAGTGCGCTCTGGTACAAGAGAGTCGAAGGTAAACACCATCAAGCGCACAAGAGATGCATAGGGCGCGCTCTTAATCCGAGAAGCTTTCCTCGATCGTTGCTCGTGTGTCTATGATGTGTCTTCTGTTTAGTGATCTAGCAGAGTGTCGCATCTCTTTCGGGAGGAGTCGTTTGCACTGCAAGTCTCCGTTTTAAAAGGGAGCGGAGATCTGTACGATATTGCGTAACGCTGGAAGCTATCCACAAGTATACAAACGGGAAACTATTTGACTTTCAGTCATCCATAGCAGAAGGTTTAATAGATCAATATTCCAACATCCCAACGTGTTTGGGTGTCCTAATTTCTGCGAGAACTCGTCTTTTCCACTTCTCATCCCGAAATTCGCACAAACGAAATTCGCAAATACCGCACGCTTTGTGTGTGTGTGTGTGTGTGTGGTGCCGTGACCGGGAGCAGGTATCGCTTACACTTCCAATTCGCACCTGCCGCACACGACCGGGGCCACGCTCAATCACTGCCGTTGTGTGAGAAATAATGGCCCCCAGGAGGTAATCCACTTCTCTCTGCCGGGCACGCTTGCCGAGTGCTTAAGACACTCGAGCCGCGTGTGGCCCCGGCGGATGAAGACGTTACCCGGGGCAGCAGGGCACAAGCGAAACGAAGCCAGCACAAATCCATTATCATCGCTAAATGGAACCATTAATAATGAATAAAAGCTTATCACGCTCAAGCAATGCAGGGCCGCGCGTGCGACACATCGGCACATTGAGGGCCGGCCGGGTAGAAGAACAACGCAAAAAAAAAAATTAAACAGAAATTGCTGGGAAAAGTCATCGACTGTGCGGTGCAGTATCGCTACCCCTTCATCCTTCCGCTCACCACCCCGCATCTTCCCGCACATCCATCTCACTTTCCCTTTCTACAACCGAGTCCCAAGTCCTCTCTGCCAGCAGCCTCGGTTTTAGCCTGTTCCTCGAGTGGCACTAATAAAAATATCGCCGGCACACGTTTCAGCGGTCGCGCGACACAATGCTTTTCCATGTTTTCCTTCCCACCACCCAGAGCACCCTTCCGCTTACCTCTCAGGCCAGCTACATTTTCCTGCTTCAAAGCGAGATGAATTTGGCACTCTGGCATTCGGGGGTACCTACTACACACCCTTTTTGCTGTTACCAGTGTCCCGAAGACACGGTATACACGGTGGCCGGTGTAGTCGCAAAACGTTAGCGGCTCTCGCTCGGCACTGGCAATAATTATTATGTTTCGCTGCCCTTACTTCCTAGCTGCTGTGGCCATAACGGCGAGCGAACCGAGTAAGGGCAGAGCCGCGTGTACGAAACAGGGGGCCAGGGCCATGTGACGAGGATCATAACGCGTGTGCGACGGCACTGTTCGGGTTGAGAAATTCAATAAAAGCATCGCTTACGCTATTTAAACGTAATTTGGCATGTGACAATTTTATGATACTTAACCGATACCCTTCACCCTGCATACACACACACATCTGGTTTGCTTTACTGAGGTAGTTAAGATGGTCGGTGGGAGAGAGGTGGCGGCCCTGACGGCACGTGTCGTCTGTTTCATCCCGAAAAGTCGACCGAAATTGCCCGCCGTCTGGATTATATCACCCCGGTGTCGGTGGCAAGAAACTGCGAATAAGGACAGCGATTATTGCGCCTTGCGAACCACTTCAACCCGATGTCCTGATAGATCCCGGGGGCTGCCCTATACTGTACCGACAGGGGACACACATCATCACACTGGAGTATCAGATCACTATCGCGACTGTCTGTTTTCAGTTATTAAACCATCAGAATCACAGACCGGTGCGCGTGCCGCACAAGTTCCGGGAGCGTGTTGCAGGAAACGGACTCCTTCCGGTAGGTTCCTCGGCCACTCACGCAAAATCATCGCCCTTCCCACTGCCGGGACGACACAAGATCTGACATCATTTCGCACTGAACTTGACAAATGCCGTCATCGCGGGCTGGCGACATATCAGTACGGGGTTCGATCTGCAGGACTTCTGCTGTGTCTGGATTCGCAAAGAATGTGAGAAGAGGAGGGAAAGACCCGAAACCCAGAATAGTAGTAAAGGTCATGACACGGCATTTCGCTTCGATGTCAACGGTTGTCGCAAACAAACAAAAGGACACAAACAACCGGTCGAACTCTGTCAGTGCGACCTTTTGACAGCTTACTTCCATCATACCCGGCAGCAACAGAGACACAGGCTGAGGGATGTTACAGAATTCTAACGAGACACAAAACATCCAACCCATTGGACTATCTACGGCCACACGGGTCTTCTGTGACATTCGAGTCTGCTCGTAAACCGAAAGTATCGATAGTAATCCAACAGTTGCTGAGCACCCGAAATCAAAAGTTTGTAAGAGTTGCCATCATTTTGATAGCAATATGGTAATTCTTTCTAGAATTCTGGTCCCCGATTCGCCTTCTCGGTGGCTTCTGGTACAATAACTCGACATTGAGATTTTGATAGCGTCGTAAGCGCTCGTTTCTCGGTAGTGTGTCTCTTGCAATCAAAAAATCCGGCTCCGATGCGTGATCGTGGTGATGGTCTGGTGCGCGGAACTTCCGAAACTGGTTGTCGTCTACGAAACTTCCTCACTGTGTTTCTATAGCTTACGGAACGGGGGGTACGACAAAACCAAACACATCCTCCCGAGTCTTCATCTCCAATCTTTCCCACTTTATGGCGCCAGCAAGAGGTGGTAAATGTTGGCGGCCTTTTTTTTTTTGCTCGCTTCTCTCCAGAAGAATCTGTGCCTGTGCTTGCACAAGAAAATTCCTCAAGTGCCGATATGGTACCCAGCATGGGATACCACTTTGTGCCACCCAACCGAAAAGGGGCATTTCTGGGTGACAAACGCTTCCCGCGTTCATGGTCATCGACGGCGAGACAATAAATAGCTCGCTACCGGGGCTACACGACACAAAACACTGGAGAGTTGTCAAATGTTTAGTTTAATTAAACCCTCGCTAAGCAAACACTTGAATGGGGTCCACCAGAGCGCACGATGCGCGGGGTTTGCTACCGTAATGGCAGCCAGCCGGAAACACACGGATGACGGCGAGACCGACGCCGATATAGGAAATGGGTTGTAATGTAATGATGCGGTTTTCGGACGCTCGCCGGTATAGAGTATGCGTATGGACGCAACCACAGAACACGGACGGAAGGTAGCGAATGAGCGTTCTTCCATTGCACGGCCGCCGTGCAGATAAACATTCATCCAATAAACCATTTCTTCGAGTATTTACATTCCACCGTGACGATTGCTACTGGCGTCAAACGTTTGGTGACCACACGGCGGGGGGCGTAGAACGAACCTAACGCCGAGATCTGTGAGAGTGAGGGAGAGGGGGGGAAGGGGGGCGTGAGTAATAAAATTGTGCTCAAACGGAAGCTCACGGGTATGTGTCATATGTGGCGGGAACAAAAGAATCAGCATCTGGAGACCATGATTACTTTACTGCCTTTCATAAGGCGATGAAATATGGAATATGTACGTGCCCAGACTAATATCCCCGATAGTTCTAGGCGAGTCTTTTGACTTGTTTCAATTTCGCACCAGCTTGTCGTTAATGAATAGCCCCCCGTTAATGAAGTCTTATTTCAAATTCTTACGAAACGACGATTAAACATCCAAGTGGACACAGAACATCAAGTTGTACCGCTATTACACTCTTGGAAGTTGCACCCCGGAAGTTGACGTCAGCTACTTGAATTACCCAAATCTAAATCCAACGCTCACGCGTACTTAGCGCGCCCTGAGACCTAGGTATGTAAGTATATATAAGGGGATCTCCTACACATCGAAAACACCTTCATCAGACGGTACACAGGTGAACCATTCTAGGAAGGAAGAAATAGTCCACCAAACACCGAACGAACGAACGGCCAGTAATTAACACACGTAAATGAAAGCTAATACCGGTGTTTAAGCGACTCACAATTATTCCCAGAACCCTGGTGCAGGGCTCGCGTGCCCTGCGTGCCCTTAGTTCTGCTCCTTGCGGAGGCCACCAACACACACGCCGGATAATAACGCGAAGGATGGATTAACGTTCAATTGCAATTGGTGCTTCCGGGCTAGTAATCACCACCAACATGGTTAGGATGTCGGCGGTAAGGTGATCCAAACAGCGGTACCGACGAAGCCGTCGTCACTGTGTCTGGTACGGTTCAGTGGGATCTGTTCGTTTCTTGTCCCCATTTCTCTGGAACGCGCGTGCACTCAACCCATGGCGGATCTTTTCTCTTTCTCACAAGCGTAACGGTGTAAATTCTTGGGAATTCTTAACACGACTATAGTTCCGACTTCCGGACCAAGGCACGCATATGTTCCGGTCCACACAAAACACCCATCCTTCCGGAGCGCACAGACACGCGGGTAGAAGGTGATAACCGGGGCAAGGTTTTAGTGCGATCTAGCCCTAACCTTTGGCACTGGCGGTACACTTTGTTCCGGGAATCCGAGGCTCGAAAAAATCCAAACCAAACCCCAAGAAATGGATTAGGCAGTGTCTTGGTGCCGTGACCAGGATCGGATAACGATATGCCGATTGGGCGGCTATTGCGTTTGCGTTTTCGCGCTCTCTCGCTTGCGCCGCGCTAAGGTAAGGGGGTGTTGTGTGACACAAATTTGACTTCGCAAGATTTGATTTGCAAAATTACATTAACATCAATGGAGCACCGTTCGTGGGCCGTGCCGCGTCTTGACACTTCCCAGAGAGACCCCCGTCGTAGATAATAGAGATCGGGAGCCTAGTGCTGCTCGGCCTGCACACCTGAGGCCCGGGGACGATTTAGCGTGCCCGAAACCAGATGCCAGATGCCTAAATTGTATTTCGCTTTCCACCGTGTTACACACACACACAAACACAACTGAAGCGATGCTTTGCGGGCTGGCAATATAATGGGAAAAAAGCCACCATTCGGTAAAGAGCACATTCCCTTCAACACAGCGTCAGAGAGGTATGTGTTTCGCAATGCGCAGGATCATCAGTTTGCAGGATTGTTACCCACCAGAAAGGGGGAGAATGAAAGAAAAGCAAAAAACACAAAACAGCCCACCCACACACACACACACGCACTCGTCTTCGCGTGGTGCATTAAGGCAAAATGGAATTACAACACAATTTTCATATTCCGTTCCGCTCGAAGGCAGCAAATCGCAAACCTGTCAAAAAGGGACGAGAACCCAAGGATACTACACAAACGCACACCACAGGTTTGTAATGTGTGACGGTGGTGGGTGTATGCCGGCCATTTTCCTAGCGCTGGAGGCGATTTTTCTTGCGCAAGTGTGATGAGGTGGCAAAGCTTTGGGGAAAAATGTCGGAGTTGGAAGTAGGAAAAGACTTACCCAAAATGGAAGCGTTTCTTTGAAGGGTTGGTGAGGGTAGGGGAGGGGGGGGGATGGAGAAGATATAGACACACACACACACACGCATCAAATGTGTGTCTGGATGAATGGTGGTCTACGTTTTCTCGATAAAAAAACGGCCCTAATTTGATTTTTAAAATGAAAAACTGCCTTCCGAGAGGACATATCATGATTGCTTGAAGGTTATATATGAGATGACATAGTTGTCACCTAAAATCATCCTTTTTTCAAACTCACTAGTGTTGATAGATTAGGTGTAGTATCTTCTTCAAATACTTCCAATATTACTATTAGTAAGAAATTGAATAAAATATTGCAAAGACAAAGACAAAGTAACATATGAAGGAATTTCATTGCGAAAGCACCAGAAAGAGCCGCCAAGAGCCAAAATATCGATCGTAAACACACACACACAGCACCGAAGTCGACGCCATATCAACCAAACGCGGTGGCGCAATTACAAGCCGCCGCCATATTTCATCCCCGAATTGAGCCTCGTAACCGAGACGTTTTCTCGGATTTTTGATAAGTTTCTCCGCGTTAAGTTGGAGTCTGGTTTTGCTGTAGCGCCTTGTTCCACTCCAGTGCTCGGCATTATCACTCGCACAGAAAGAAAACAGAGTGAGAGAGACCAAAACATGAAAATAATAGAGTGACAGAGCTGGAAGAACGATACGCTGTTTCTTGAGGCTTGTTAGTACTGTTGCCTGTTAGCCGTGCACTTGTGCAAGTGTGCGTTCCTGTTCTTATCATCCAGCCAAAGTGATCTGATTGCTTACTTTAAATGTTTAGGTATTGGTAAAATCGAACCGAAAACTCCGAATTTTGTTGTTGTTATTATCACATTAAAAATTACACCACACACTTTTGTTTTGCTTTTACTTTAAAAAAAAAAAACGACGCATACGGATTCTCTATTCAGCCCAATCAATACTGCTCCACCGTACGCCTCTCTCGCTCGCTCCCTCTTGCTCTATCGCTTCATCCTAACCTAAGAGGTGATTGAACGCGACCAAAGTTTTGGATTGAATCGCACAAGCTAATTAAACGCTCCATCGAAAGCGAACGACTTTGAGCGAAAGGTTGAAAGGCCGGGACTGAAAGGTTGCGTGTGACTGTGTGTGTCGCTACACCGGAACTAACAAGTGAGCCAGCGACATCATATGCAGGGGCACACGATTAGCCGCATTTGTGTAGACGACAGATTATTATTATGATCGCTTATTAACTCATCAACTCCGCAGACGTGATAGGTTCTGCAAAAGCGTGGAGGCCGAGAGCGAACACGAGAAGGAAAGTGTAATGTGTTATTAGTAATTTGTGTGTTTTAATGGCGCTTTGATTTGAAAGAGGTCTCCTTTAGGACTACCGAATCGATGACCGAATAGCTGTAGCAAGATCTAACGTCGAGGATATCCTTTCAGTAACGATAGTTGAAGAATTTGTCCTCGAAGTCATACAAAATAGTTTTGGGATTCTATTTAGGTGTTATCTAAGGGAGTAGCACACTATCTTATCTGGACCGTTGTAGTTTCAAAACATAAGACAAGACGATCATAACAGAATCTCTTGTAAACAAGCTTTCTCAAAACTACCCTTAACATTTGACCTAATAGGCATCATCTGAGATATCTCAGCAAAGATCATGTCACCCTGATTATTGTTGGTAAGGTTATTGGTAACTCCTAAACAAATGTAGCACAGTTCAATGCTGCTCAATACTGTATATGTATATACCAGGCTAATCAATATCATTAGGTGCCTCCCTAATGAAGACGGAACCTTTTAAAATTCCAATCCAGATTTGATTCCATTGTCCATCATCAGCCGGGTTTGGTTACCTGATACCCGAGAGAGATGCTTTACAATTCTTACCCACAGTAGTGCCCATGCCCAGACCATCTGGTCACTGGTGGTCTGGTCAGAGAATCCCTCAGAGAATACGGACTGCTCCGAAGGTATCTGTATCCTTCGCCGCTTCGCACCAGAACCAAGATGAATTCCAACGAAAAAACCAACACACACACAAACACACGCACACACTTTTCCAATCCAAATCCGGAAACCTCTCGCAATCTGTAGCCAAATCTGATCTGCGTTATGTTGCCGTTATAAGTCGATTATTACTTCGTTTTTTTTCCTCCCGATTCGGCAAAACGCACCGGCACCAGATGATGTAGAGGCCTTCAGCCATTTTCCCGTGTACATCTGGTGCGGGGTTTTGCAAGCTCGGCAGAAATCCCCCTTTTTTTTTTAAACCCGTAATACGAACAGGCTCGACTACCACAGCGAGAAGGTCCCCACCGTACACATCCCGTTCGGTACTATACCGGAGTACTCCCAGCAGAGTGGGACGTTCGGTGTGGGGTGCGGGGCATGTAATTTTGCTCAATCGTTTTCAATTATGCTCAAGTTTCGACAATTTCAAGTCAACAAGGTGGCCCCGAAGGAATCGCCTCCTGCGAAGAAGCAGGGAAAAATCCCATTAAGCACCAAAAACGCTCCGGTAAGGTAATCATCATGTTGGCAACGAGTCGGCAACAGTAGCACACAACAGAAGGGATACATACACCACACGGGCACACGGGGGTGTACATTTTCCACAGTTTTCCGAGTGTTCTTCACGTTAATTTCTTTTTTTTTTTTGCTTAATATTTGTTGCTCGCTTTTATCCCAGATCCCCTCCGTCCCAGAGCGCACAGCGCGAGTTCAAGCGATTTTCCCACTCGAAACTGCACTCTTCCTTACGGGTTTACGCTTCCGTGTAACTTGTTTCGATAAATATTGTGCACACCACACCCTTTGCGAGTCGTTGTGTAAGGATTTGTGTTGTTATCCTTGCGCTGCTCAAGCACTCCACTTGGCGCACACTCGAGGCGGACCGTAGGCAAAAGCAGTACAAAGTGCATTATCATAAAATTATGATTTGCTGCGCGCACAGATAATCTTCACCGAGCACAAAACACACACAGTGACCCTTTCGAGTGAGTTCCACTCGACAAGGTGTTGGTGGAGTTAACTTTGGTGATGCTGCGCGCGCGGAGGAACCTCGGCTCGCAATCTCACTTTTCGATTAGTGCCGCTCCGGAACAAGTGGAAGCCCGCGAGGAAAATCGATCATGGTTATTTTGTCAAAAATTTGAAACCACCCCGGGCGTGGACAAATGTACGCGACTTTCTAAAGGTTTCCGGGCGCGGCCTTACATCGCCTTCCACGCTGTGTGAAAACGTTGTTAAAGGCTGCAAGCGAAAGATGTAGAGGGAGCAGCGGTGGAAAATCGCACCGAATCGAATCGGATTCGGGACGTCGCTCGGTGCACAATTTGCCACGGTTGATATAGCGAATGGTGATGGTGGTGGCCGTGGTTGGCAACCCCTGCCAAAACAGCAACACACGCTTTGTCGGAGTTGCAATCGTGTAACGCGGCACTCGGCACGGACACCGAAACCCACCACTCGAACGGAAACCTGTTGACGTTTAGCGCGAGAACGTCCACTTGACAAGAAGCAGAACAGCAACGGAAGCGAAGCAGAGTGACGTGCAGTAGCGGTCGAAAGAGGTAAACGAAAATGAGAAACAAAAACACTCAACCCGAGAAGAAGACTCAAGCTTATTCGCTTGTTGCTTGTTTTTTTTTTTTTTGAATGCACTCCCAAAACAAGTGAACGAGAGTCCTGTCCTAAAGGTCTAATTAAACGTTAATTACGGTACAGAAGAGTAACACTGGTGTATCAGGGTGCAATCAGCAAAACAGCATAGTGCAGCACCAGACTGTAGAACCTTATTTCATGGCAGATTAGCATTCAATTTAATTTTATAGCACCCGATTGTCGCAAAAACGTCATCAGGTGACATAGTTTTGTTGGCAGCGAGCTGACTCGTTGACAGGATCGATCGACGACCGGACGGCAACTGTATCCCGTGTGTAAACCGGTTTTGTGATAGTAGTGTGTGTGTGTGTGTGTGTGTGTGTTGCGTGCATACGAATTGCGTGTATTATCAGGCAAACTGATATCGAGCAAGAGCAGGCAGGATGATTATGGGCAGCTGATAAGAGGCCCAGCAAAGCGATCGAAAGTGATAACTAACTGTGCGTGAGTGAGTGATGCTGAAGAAAGAGATGAATACAGGGTTCATTATTCTTAGGTAGCACTGAATAAATGCAAAGCTAGTACCTCTCCTACTGTTTGTTCCTACTGGTTGAATATCTTAATGCATCTAGCTAACAGCCTACCTCTGAAATTGTTATAGCAGCTTCTTATATATTATCTCCGTTCACTATACATCCATTATACAGCCATCATCTACTGCAATTAGGCAAGCCTTCCCGTCTTATTATTACGAAAAGATTTCATGACTCAACACTTTCGAGGTCGAAAGTTGGCAGGGCATGTGTTTCATCGTCCGTCCAAAATTCCACTCTACCGAAACCACGTCCCTAAATCCGGATGGAAAATGCCTTTAAAGAAACGCAAGCACACCGAAAAACGTACCAAATCGAATCGCTTCCCGAAAAGCGGGAGGGATTCGTGCCGAAGAAAACCTCCGGTCACGTCTGCCGTGGATTAGGTGACGCGTGAACGCCGCCGGTCTGACGTCACACGCAGCGTGCAGCAGCAGTTTTGCAAACTCTGCGACATAGTGAACCTTCCGCGGTGCGGGCTGCAAAGTGATCGATAATGCTTCATCATCCGTCACCATCGTTGGGTTTGCATCTGGGATATCAGCACACCCAACCCAACCGAAAAGGCATATCATTTGTCGGAGGGTATTCTTTTTTTTTGTGGGCGGCCGTCGGTCGTTGAGAACCGCACCGAATTGTAGGTAATTTCGGGGGAAAATCCTACACCATCAGCACCTCCGAGCGGGCCCAGAAAAATCATACGGCACGCACTTGCACAAATTTGCTATGCCCCGAGACTACTGTGCTCCCCCGCGCGAATCATCTCCCGAAGGAACGCTCGATCTCTTACGCTCTCCGCTCTGTGTCTTGGATCAAGTCCTGATTTGCGTAACGAATGTGCGCGCTCGGAAGGCGAATTCCTCGCACGTTGGGCTCCTCAGCGTTCGTTGGGGTGAAGTTGTAACGCCGGGTATATTAGGGACACTGGATCGAGACGCGTGCGCGGTTTCGTTGCGCCCGTCCGCGAATAATGAACGCTTTCCACTGACTGACACTGTGTGTCGAGGGGGGGGAGGATTTGAATCGATTATTCGCTTGATTTTTCGGTGGAAGGTTTGGCGCGTCCGGACATTTCTTTGCCCAACTCTGTGCGAAGCGTATCAAAAATTCAGAAAAGCCTACAGAGTCCAGTTCGGCACACAAGCCTTCCCTCAGCCAGTTGGCTCAAGTATGATATCCGGTGATTTATCCGGAGAAGCGACAGTCATCATCGAACGACAATGATGACGGCAACAGCACACGACAGAGAGGCATTTACCCATCACCATCCGCAGAGACAGGACCAACAGCCGCCCTATGTGGGCGCACGACAAATCGACAAGCGAAGGAAACAGTTCTCGCCATTGTGCACGAAATAAAGCCTTGGTGCATAACTCCCCAAACACCAAACAGCATTCAATCGCCCGCAACAGTCGCGTCTGGAAGATCGGCTTACAAAACTTAGAATACCCTCGCGCGTCCGGGTTGCAGCAGTAAAACGTTGATGAACAAAAGATAGAACAAAACGGGAGCCCCCCTCCCCCGAGAATGATCATCAAAGGACAAAGAGCAACAGCAAACCAAAACCCCCTTTAATGAAAGAGAGTTTAATAAAAGCACTCCGCGCGGACGCACGGTCGAGGTTGGAGCTATAAAACATTGCAAATAATGGTCCCACGCTAGGATGCGAGAGACAGTATGCCCCCGGTGGCACACATTAACATTGGAGGCATTATTCACTCTCTCCTCTGGCGAGGGTCATCACATCCACACGGTTGGATAGAGACGCAGGACGGAGTTGTATGTTTGTCGATGCACTTTCCGGGATTTGTTTTCGGCGATGCGAATTGCGTGTACCATATTTCTCTCTGGCTCTGATGAAACGCACCCAAGCCAGAGCATATTGGTATTAACACTGTTTGTTGTTTGCACTGAATGAAGTGCATTCAGCCGGTTGCTATAAAAATGGAGCACTTGGCAACTCTCTGCGCCTGGTGTGTGTGTGTGTGTGCGTATACAAACAGAAACACGCATGTAGATGTTCGGGCGGGAGAGCGGGAGGAGCCGCTTTGTAGTACTGTGCGGGAAGAATTGAATTCATGTCTCAGCACGAAAAGAATTTAGCTCAAAAATCGAAAGCTATGGACCGCAACCGTCCACCCGAACCCACTTGTACAGTTGGTAGTAAATTCCGGGCGACCAGTTGCGAAAATCAAAGCGACACATGTGGCTCACATGGGCCCTTCTTTACATCCACCGCACACCTTTTACCCGCTTTACCCCCCGCTTGTGATGACCCTCGGCGACCGACCGATTTGCCGAGATCGCACATTAAGGCAATATAAATTGAACGGTTCACGAAGCTTACAACCACAACAACACACATGGCGCGCACGAGTAGCCGCCAGCCGGCGGTTTGCGTGTGTGTGCCGCACCGTATGAGGGAGTTCGAGGTTGGGGGAAAGAGATGAGTTCTGCACAGAGTGTACCGGTGGCTGGAGCAGGCACGGCTGCGGGGAGTCCAGAGAGGTTGCAATGTGAAAACAAATAATTATATGCCATGATGATAATCGTTGAGGCTCATCGTCGTCTACTGAATGTGCTACTCGGTGCTGGGTTAGTGTGCACTGGCTTTTTTTTTTGTTCTTCCCTCAGTCTGCTATAAAAGATGCTAGTGTCTCGGACCTTGCACGCACTTGGGGCGACGTAGGCTCAGTCGGCGTGTTACGGACGGAGGGCTTAGTATGTCAATGTCTGCGGAATCTAAATCTGGCTCCGTGTGAAAGCATCGTTCTCAATTCTTCCCGCACGGCTGTGTACGGCTCCTCGATCAGTCCGGTTTTGCGGTGCTAGCTAGTCAGTCCGGATAAGCGGAGAAAGGCGGCGCACCTTATCACACAGTCCGTGTGCCTCCTCCAATTCACCCGGGGTCGGCCCAGCTGCACCATTCACAAGCGTTTAATTTTCGATCTGACCCCGGTCAGGAAATGGCCGAGCAGTGATGCGGCTTATTGGCATCTATCTACTCCCCCCAGTGTGCCTTCGTTCCGTAGTTGTTTTTTTTTGTTGTTTTTGTTACACATTTCGTTTGGCAGGTTCTCTGCAACAACAGGGCATCCCCACCAGTACGATCCTGTTAAACCCACAATCATAACAAGCAAGCGGTCGGAAATTATTACAAAAAAAAGGTTAGAGGACGATAAGCTTCACTACCAGCAAATGAAGCGAGCGCTCTCCCGCTATGTCAAGCAGCCGGACGGTTGCGTTAAGGGTGTCTATCGATCTTTGTGTCTTTATATATTTTTTTTTTGCTCGAGCTTCGCGCCTATAGTCTTATTTGACAGCTCATCAATGTCAAATGGCGAGCAGGAGGAGGAGGTGATGCAGGATGGGGGATGTTGCAAGTGTGTGCACCGAAATCGATTGCGCTCGGAATTGCGGTCGTGTCGCGGTCATTGGCGAGAACCAATGCAAGAAAAAACCTCCTTGACCCCGCACCGTGAAACGATTATCAATGTGCGACTCCTCAGGACTCTGCGGTTCCACTCGCTCGCTCTAGTTGGATTCGGTTATCGCATACTCGTCATAAACTGCACCGTGCTCGTTGCAATTGTGGTCTGGGTCAAGTAGGTGCTAAATGGCAATACTATAAGCAGAGTTATAAAGTTATATTTAGAGAGAGATCGGGAAGAGTATAGCTGTTCTTATCTATCAGGACGATTGGATGCTCCTTAACATCCAGAAATCTTGGACAATTCTTGAATCACTTCTCCTAATCTAGTCTTTCGATGTCTGAGAGAGCAGAGTTGAAAAATAAGCTTAGAGGGTTCTCTGCATATCTGTTCGTACATCAGGATGACTAGAATTTCTTGAGATATCTCCCAAGAGTCAGAGTTGCGATCTCTTGGATGCTCTCGAACGTCCAAAACTCCAGCACAGTAGTGTCTGAATCAAGATTCTTGTCTCCAATTCGTTCTATGACTAAAAACAGTACGTTCTCTAAGGTACCGTTCACGCAACATTCTACCCATCGCTTGACGTTTGTTTTTGTTACACATTTCGTTTGGCAGGTTCTCTGCAACAACAGGGCATCCCCACCAGTACGATCCTGTTAAACCCACAATCATAACAAGCAAGCGGTCGGAAATTATTACAAAAAAAAGGTTAGAGGACGATAAGCTTCACTACCAGCAAATGAAGCGAGCGCTCTCCCGCTATGTCAAGCAGCCGGACGGTTGCGTTAAGGGTGTCTATCGATCTTTGTGTCTTTATATTTTTTTTTTGCTTGAGCTTCGCGCCTATAGTCTTATTTGACAGCTCATCAATGTCAAATGGCGAGCAGGAGGAGGAGGTGGTGCGGGATGGGGGATGTTGCAAGTGTGTGCACCGAAATCGATTGCGCTCGGAATTGCGGTCGTGTCGCGGTCATTGGCGAGAACCAATGCAAGAAAAAACCTCCTTGACCCCGCACCGTGAAACGATTATCAATGTGCGACTCCTCAGGACTCTGCGGTTCCACTCGCTCGCTCTAGTTGGATTCGGTTATCGCATACTCGTCATAAACTGCACCGTGCTCGTTGCAATTGTGGTCTGGGTCAAGTAGGTGCTAAATGGCAATACTATAAGCAGACTTATAAAGTTATATTTAGAGAGAGATCG
>KZ063670.1:19426-43664 GCA_002091835.1 Anopheles maculatus
GGGGGGGGGGTGTACAAACGAGACGGGAAATGTGAGTCCACAATCTCACTGTACCCACAGTTCTCATCTCGGGCGTAGTGATGAGAGTGGTCGCACTCAACACACCCGGTGGGGAACACCGATATCGCTGATCGATAGTTTATCTCTACCTGCTACCGTTGACCGGCATTCGCCTCATCTTGCTCGCTCGCATCCAGTTGGGACGGATGCTGTCACCCATCTGGTGGCTACTGGAGTTCGATAGGGAATCGATTAAGCGGGTGATTAACAGCCAGCGTGTGATACACTTACTCGTGAGTCGATGACAGCTGCACGTGACAATCGACAGTACGAAAAGTTGGAGTTGGTAGACTCCTGCAGTAAAAGTGTTCTTAAAGGACCTCGTCATCTCAGCGTATGATATAATCCTGAAGTTGTTCTATGTCTTTGACTCTAAAAATTGGTTTTGGTCCATCTGGTGCCTACTGGCATTCGATAGGGTATCGATTAAGCGAGTGATTAAGAGCCACAATTCTTCTTCTTCTTCTTATGTCGTGGTATTCTAAGATACGACACACGAATCCAGCTTCCTGGGACTTCCTGTGTTACTTCCTGGATTTGTTGGCACAAACCTCTATATTTGTGGACCGGCAACAAAGGCCATATGTCCCTAAAAGCCACAGTGTGATACACTACTCGTTAGTCGATGACAGCTGCACGTGGCAATCGACAGTACGAAGAGTTGGAGATGGTAGATTCCTGCATTAAAAGGGGTTTTTTAAAGGACCTCGTCGGTGGTAGATGCGACAGCGGCGCCGGTCATCACACGGCAGGACCGGGATTCAAGTCTCATCTGGGCCGTTCCCCCATAGTGAGGACTGACTATCCAACTATGCGGTAATAATAAGTCTAGTAAGCCAGAAATGGCAGGCATGACCTAAGAGTAAGAGGTCGTTAGACCAAGAAAGAAGAAGAAGCCAGAAATGGCAGACATGACCTAAGAGGTCGTTAGGCCAAGAAAGAAGAAGAAAGAACCTCGTCATCTGAGCGTATGATATAATCCTGAAGTTGTTCTATGTCTTTGACTCTAAAACGTCAAGTGGTTTTGGTGGTGGTCCCTCTGCATCTTTAAGTTCGGCAGATCTTTCTGAGTCCTACCTGAAAATTACCTACTTAATGCTGTACCGTATAGCAAGACCTCTTGTAACACGCTGCACAATAGTTACAATACGTGCAAAAGTTTTTCCTGCCCTTCATATATCCTTCAGAGACAAAAAATCCAAGCACACTTAACATCTCTCCGGTTTGTGTCCTGATACGAATAATGAGCGGAAGCGGTTGCTAAGATATGAATTGCAATAAAATCGTTTCTCTCTAGAGCTTCCAAGACACAATGTACTGACGATGCCGGCGAACGATAATGTTTATTTTTATTGGCTACCGAAATGCTTGCAAAAAAAGACACTATATTGGTAACAGTAAGGATAAGGTACAATATGCACGGTCATGGAATGTTGAGTGCCGAAGAAGATCTGGATTCTAGCAACACAACAAAAAAAATAGACACAAAACCCTACAGGATACTAGATCCTGGAAAATGGTTCGTTGAGAGGAATCCAGCGCAACGAGCTGCACTCCATTTGGTTGGACGACAAAGCGGAGGGGTTTGGAGTTGATTGTTTTGACATTGTATTTTATTAGAATTTTTGTAGTCTCTTTCTTTATCTGGTCCTGCTCTTTTTTACTGGCTCGCAAGCATCATGCACCCGGCTGTGACGGTTGGCTACACCAGTCTGTGGTTATATGTAAGCTGTACACACATTGTAGCTTTTGCACAAACCCGCGTCAGTGATTTCGCATGTTGTTGCCACGTGCGTCACGCCGAAGACACTCATCCCACCCGTAAACTGGTGGTCGCGCCCGGCCACGCCGCTACACGCCAACACCAGACGACAGTGCGCGTCGAATATTTGCACGATTTCCACGCTCAATCACGTCTGTCGCACGGCCGGGCCGCGTGGTACAGAACGACAAAAGGCCGTGTCGACGTGTTGTTTGGCCTGCCGGAGGCCCTCGAGGCACGCGAGATTAACTATGCCCGGGTCGCATACATATCACGGTGGATCATAAATCGCTGCTGGATGCTTCCACAATCGGAAGCAATATGTAGGTCTTCGGGAAGTAATGGGCGGAATGGTTTTGATTTGCGAACAAAGAAAACATTGAGGGATTCGTAGCGAAACAAATCCTGCATCACATCACACGTGGCTGGATCGCACACGTGAGTTGTCGGCTAAAGATCCTAGAACGTAATCGGCAGTACGCATCGGATGGACTCACGGTTTGTTGTGAAGCGTTGCACATGTATGATTGGGTCGGTAATACAACGTGCCTGGTTGCGTAGGATGACTCACTGGGATCACTTACATGCTGCGATAGCAATGTTAACTGCACCCGATGACAGTAATGCCCCACAGGGTAGGTATGGCAGAACAGGTGTACGAGTAAAGATAATGGCCAACATTGGAATGGAAAAACGTTTCTTTCAACTCGTGTGTGTAGCAAGAATCAAACCGAACCGCTGCCAACACACAGTGATGGTCGTCTAGGGTACTTCGACTTCGCCGGGTACGCTAGTAAAACTCGACCACCGCAAACGGCGCGAAACAAACAATGAAGATGTGCAACAAGTTACGGCTGCCAAGGTTCAAGCACCGTAGACGATTATTGATGGTTACAAGCGAGGCGCGGTTAGTTCCGATACCTTTCTCCCACAGCTCCCGACAGTGTGGGAGTGTCGAGGCTGGGCTGCGTGGGCCTACAGCTACGTTTCCTTAGCGTTTGTGCAAGAACACGGGGCATCCGCGTACGCTTACGAACGGTTGAAGTTGGATAGAAAGGAAAAGCGCAAAGAGCGGCGCACTCCACGCTAAAGTGCATCGCACTCCTATTACACGTTCCCGATCTCCGATGGCACTGTGCGTTCGGGGGACTGGAACGGCGGCACCGTAACCCAAACCGGCTCTCGAGCGGCGGACGGACACAAAGCAGAAAACGCAGAAGATGCGATGCTACACAGCGAAAGCCGGCACCACTTGTGGGCATCCCGAGGCATCCTTCTGGTGCCTCTTAGCGGGTCTTGTTTTGTGGTCCACCTCCTGTCACCCTTAATGCGCTCTCGTGGCTGTGCCCTCTGCGTACAGTCAAGGTTGTGCGTGAGAGCGAGTGAGAAAGAATCCAGGATCCGTTTTGTTTGTTTGAATGGTTTGCCTATACTGTAAGGTGTGTTTCGTATAATGAACCGTTGTCGCATCTTTAACTGGATAACGTAACTAACGTAGCTTTAAACTCTCCAAATGCATCTCTTACTATTACATCACAACAAATCGATTTGTGTTTTGTTCTAAACGTGCGATACAGAAGGCGTAATGGATGAATAGCGTGACGAGGTCGACGACCCGTGCACAGAGTTTGAAGCGTTGCACTATCCACGAGCGTTATGGAAGAGTTCAGTTTTTATTTATTATTGGTTTTCCAATTTCCCATCTAACAGCAACGTTGTGTGGTAGGGTCAAGTTGTGGTTACTTCTTGGAAAGCTACTTATGTCGGCTAGTCTACCTGAACGCTGTTTCGAGAGTCATCGTGCCAATGGAAGTTCTCGAATAGGGCCAGCTTCACGAATAAAACAGTTCAACCAAAGGCACTTCTTTGCAGGTGCATTATTCTAACCACCAGCAAAATGGATAGTGACGGGAAACATGGCACATCAACGTACAAACTCTCACGGTTTATCAATAGATCGGTTCACTTCGTGCCTCAATCGAGCGAAACGAATCAAGTGCACTGTGTAGGAAAAGCGCTGCTAACATACCGAAACACTCTAGAAGATCTGCCTTAATCCGTTCATCGTACTCACCTAAAACGAGAGAAGAATAAGAAGCAGCGTATTAAATGATGAACAGTAAGCACGTATGCATTGACAGGGAAAGTCAACCGCTGGAAGCGAATGGTAGTGGGAAGCAGTAGATGATAACAAAACAGTGTGTAGCTAGGGTAGCCGCATCAGTCGAAGCGGATGATTTGAAACTGCAGCTAGCAGGTTCATTTGATGTGTGTTTTGTTTTTGAAAGAGTTTGATAATTTATTCATTTTGTGTGAACATTTTATTTTAATGCTAGACGATCTCTAGGAACACACAGAGGGCAGTAGAAATCTAGCATCTTTAAATCAAAGTAGCAAGCCTGTGTCACATGACTTGTTTGTAGTATGCTTTGAATGCTCTCAATACTAATGGAACCCTCGATGTCAGCTGGACACCAAACCCAATCATTCTCCAGAAGATGGAGCGCTCAAGGCTGCATTATGATATTATTGTTCTAACATATTGTTGATCTATCGTCCCTTTTAGAACTCGACTTTTATAACATGCTTCAATGCACAAAGTGTGCACTCAACAATAGCCAAAACCGGTTGCTTGAACGGTAAAAGTTCATTTGTCTTCTTTCCTCTGCTTCTCGCATTATCGCTTAGTTTCTCTTTTGGATAATTCCCTGGCTGGCCTCATTTATATTGGGTCACCTGCAGGTCCCGTCGTACAGGAGAGAAGCTACTTACTCTGTGATTGCTGTTGCTGTTGTTTTGCAGCAACTATTATATTTCTGTGATAAACATCCGCACGGTGGTTTTGTTTTTCGTTCTGTCAACTTGTTGAATTTCTGGAGAAAAGTGGACTCATACAACGCGTAGGCACACTGCACAGAGAACCCATTCTGACGGGTAGGCACAACAGTTGGGAGGCAAAAAAAACTCCGTAAACGCTGTATAATGGTGTGTTTGTGTGTGTGTGTGTGTGTGCTGGTGGGGGGAGAATTGAAACAAAAAAGAAATACGAAAAAAAACCGGTTCAGCCACATGGAGCGTTCCGGCCATTCGATTCTCGCCGTTGACCGAAAAAGTGGATCAGGACTCGAGATCCCACCGCGGCGTGTTCCGACTGTGCGTAACTGCGAGTGCACGAGGGGAACGAGAGCAAAAAAGAGAAAGCGCTAGAGCTGCCCGCGGAGAGCTAATTTTGTCCCAAAACTAAAGATTGGTGCACCCCGCTGACAGCGCTTGTTTCGTAGAAAAGGCAAAGGTTTCGATCGCACAGGACAGCCAAGCCGAGGCAAAAATGAAGCAAAATAAAACAAAATCACACACGTGTGTCAGAACCGAATGGAAGGGGAAGGCTGGAAGAGACGAGATCGAATTGTTCGGCGTTGGAGGAGAGCGAGAGAGAGAGAGAGATGCTGAATTGAATGTTGTTTTCGTTTTGTCTGCGGTGGCGTTATCGTACGATCACGATACATGATCGTACGCTATATCCCCAACCCAGCACGACGTTACACTCGATTAACCGTGTAAGCTTAGCTTACTGGAGAGGCAGACAGATGGAGAGAAAAAAAAGTACATTAATCGTTTCCAGTAATCAATCAGCGGAAGAATTATTGATAGCTTAAATGATGTTCATTACTGACAGTTACCTTTCAGCCCTCCTGACAGATGAGCTCTGCTTCTGTCAAACATGTCTTGTATACGAGCGTTCCCGTGTTTGTACAGGAAAATCTAGCTCTGCTAACTACTTCGTCGAGCAGACTTGGCCTCCCATCATTGGCCCTTCTCGACTTCTGTTGCTCGTAACCTCAGCACTAACTGCACCACTAAACACCACAACTGTTCGTTCAGCAATCTTAAAAAAATGTGTCATTATTTTGACCCATTTAGCCAGCTTTACTTCTTGCGTAGTAAGCGGTTTACACCCTACCAACATATGCGGTCATTGATTTATAAGTTGCAGCTGATCGTCCGTTTACCGGTCGTAACTATTTTACACGTGCACAAGGTCTACCGGGCGTGCTCCAGCTGAGATGACATTGCCCTCCCCTCCAGACGTCGTTAAGAGTGCAACAACAAATCTGTCAACAAAAGTCTCGGTATCGGTGGTAGCTAAGGGCAAAAGGGGTTGTGTGTTGGTACAGTATATTGTCATTTCCAATGAGCTGTTAAGGTGCGAAAACGCATGAGCAATGCAAAAATGAGTTTTACGAGATCTTTATTGACTGTTGCCATACACATGGACGTTTACGCAGTCTGTTCCGCGGTAAACACTGTCGTGTTTGTTAATGATGGTTTTTTTTTTGGTTAGTTAGTCATCATCGGATGCTCAAGAGTGCGTATACAGCTATGCATATGAATAAGTTCGGGGAAGCCAAAAATATGGCAGGTCAGGATTTTTTTGTGGTTCCGAAGAAGAGGAAGTACTCATCGTCAAGGATACAGTCTGCAAATATGCACGGGGGTGCGTATTGCTAGACTTTGGCCTGTCCAAGAGTCACGGATATTGAATTATGTCGAGCCATTAAGGACACGTAGAAAAATCGATTCCACCCTGTTGCTTCTTCTTCTTCTTTCTTGGCCTAACGACCTCTTAAGGTCATGCCTGCCATTTCTGGCTTACTAGACTAATTGATACCGCATAGTTGGTTAGTCAATCCTCACTATGGGGGAACGGCCCAGATGAGACTTGAACCCTGTTGCTAATGGAGTTGATGTATGTAATGTGAGCACGATGTTTCTTCGCCTACTCCAAGACCAAGGCAACGTCATCTCATAACTGAATTATGTCGCACAGGAAGCAGCTGCCAGCCAGAAACTAAACAACCCATTCCCAACTTGGTTGTGTGCGAATAATAGACGAAAATGGCACCTGAGCATGGAACACTTGTTGGAACGTACGAGTCCTCTACGGACGGCAGCACTCAGTAACAACGAAGGGTGTAGTCGCAACACGAGACCAGCAGCCCAGGATAGCCGATAAAAATGTATCATCACCTCATTTTCTATACGTACGCTTTGTTGCGCGTAATAAAACTGACCGGAAGCAGCAACTACAAACGCAACGCCGTGCATTTTGCTGTTGACGTGAAGTGTGTTTTGTTCCCGCGTTTTATCCCTCTCCATCACTGCAATATTCCGTTACTAAGCTTTTCCTGGCAAATTTATCGCTTTCCTTTCTACTTTACGTACTTCGAACGGATGGGTGGTTGGGGAGGTCAAAAAGGGACGGAAGGTTCCTTAATGTTTCTCTCTATTTGTTCTTGTTCGCAACGAACCACCAGCAGACCAGCAGCTTCAATGCAGACGGGTGCAACATCCCGAGCAATTGCGTTGGCCGACTCGTCCATTGCGCCGGGCTCTTTTACACCGGCAGCAGAAGAAGTGGCAGACGAGTTATAAAAAAAAAAACAAAAACATACACACACACACACATCGCCTGAAGATGAGTGTATACCTTGGATGCTGAGTGATGATGAGCTACCCCCGGCCTATGATTAACCACAGAATTCGCGGAACATTACGTCGGCTTTGGTCGGCAGTCAGAAAGGGCCTGTTTAAATATAGGCCTGCTGGGGGTGAGCGCGCTACTGTCCGTACTAGCGCTACCGATCGAACGGGAAGAACGTGGATCGGGTTAGGGTGGGGAAAATGAAGCACGATAAAATAAAGAAAAAGGCTAAAGGTGTACAAATAAAAACTAAGACAAATAATAATCAGAGCAAAACAAAAACCAATAAACGATCAGGATTTCTTACGAATTTGGAAGGACTTAGTACAACGGACGACTTTACGAAAAAAACATAAACCGTTAAGCGTTGCAACAAAACACATACACATTTTTTAATTGTATTAGTTTGTGCCCGGGGGTTAATTTAGTACGGTACTAATGCGCTTACAGCCACCGTTTTGAGACCTCTTGCGGTGTGCAGCTCACTCACACTCACAACGCCTTTCGGCGGACGGTTACCCCACGGGGTTGAGTTTAATAGTGACTATCGCTTTGTTGTCATTGTCGTTATGTTTCAACCCCGATCTAGCTATCTAGCTGTACGCTGCCGTTTTTTGAAAGTATCGGGTGGTGCTTGGAAGAATATAATTGTTGTTGTTGAAAATATATTCCAGCTTTAGATCTCTGTAACTTCCGAAGTTCTGAAGCCTACATCAATGTGAAGTAACAATTAGAGAAAGGAAATGGTTGTCGGACAGCGGAGCGACAATAATGCGTCGCTGATGACTACATGCATTCGGCTGCACTAGCTGTGGGGTGTGCGGTGTATCGGAGGTCAGTGTATGGCAAGTGCTTTCAATAAGGGTTGTGTAGAGTGTAACACAGATGTTTCCTTTTGTTGCATCGTGTTTTGTGCCCGTTAAAGTCTTTTTTCTTTGGCCCTACAACCTCGGTCGCTCTTGAACTGGAGGAAACGATCTGGATAAGATTTGACGCTAGTGCCTTCGTTCCTTATTAGACTGCCGGGCCAACATAAAGTATGAGCAAGCTATCGCAATTTTAGATTATTTGACAGTTTTAATATTAATTTCGACAGTATGGAATTTCTCATAGTCCTCAGGCCTTTACACGTTGCTCAGGCCTGCTATTGCTAGCTTTCTATGACTTGGAGCTTTCTATGACGTAGCTGGACAGTCAGTCCTGCGTAAAGAAGAGTCGCTAGCAGGTGGCAACACTACTAGAACAGATGTTCGACTAGGAATTTTTCGCCCATACGCAGCACTAGATATCCAAGGTAATTTAGTCAAGGAAATCATAAATATTCCCGCAAAAACTTCCAGAGGATGTGCAGCCAACGTGAAAGGGACATGAGTTCAGCATCTTCATCACCTATCCCTACCATCGTTTTATTACGATCTTGGCCACCGTCAGGATACCTGCCCCGACCGTCAAAAATAATCCTTGGCTTCTGCCGCTCAAAAAAAGGGTCATTTGTTTATGGTTACCCGTCCTGTGGAACTGTCAAAAAAAAGCCGACAACAACAACACGCACACTCGTCCTGTCAACAGGAAACCGGGAACCGCGTAAATGCCTCAATAAACGAGAATTATGATGATCTCTTGTGCAGCTTCATTAAGTCGTCATGCGTTCACGTTCGCGATGCACTTGGTGCATCTCCTCGCCACCCATTCAGCCTTTCCCCCCTTCGCCGCATCTTCCATTTCCCGTCTCTTTCCCGCTCATACCACAAACCAGAGCCAATGCAGTTAGGCCAATGTAAGCTGGCAATGCTGTGCGCAGCGGAGCGAAACGCGCGTGCATAAATAAATGCAATATTGGTATAATAAAACGATTTCGCATTTCGCGTGCACCCTTCTCGCTCTCTCGCCAACCAACCGCTTGCACCTTTACCCTGCCCATAGCCAAACTCACCAGACCAATATGCAAACTGAGCAAGCTGAATTTTCCAACGCGTACAAACCGGACCGGTTTCGGGAGAGTTTGGCGTTTTTTTTACGCCGCTTCTTTTGATTGCGGTGAATGGTAACAGGGAGGAAAATGCATCCTCCATCAGCGTACCGTTTCTTCCCCGGATGCAGTAACACCGATTGGAAAAGCGCGGAAAAAAGCAGATTGACCAAAAACCCTGACAGCAGCAGCAGCAGCAGCAGCAGCAGCAGCAGCAGCAGCAGCAGCAGCAGCAGCAGCAGCAGCAGCACCAAAACCCCTGACAGCAGCAGCAGCAGCAGCAGCAGCAGTGGAGAATGCAGCGTTTGGTACGCGCGAACGGTCTGTTGCACCGTTTGTGGCGACTTGCCGTCGAGGATTTATTGGCTACCGGGACTCGCATTTCCTCGTTCTGGGTTTCGGTGGGGGGGCGGGGGGTTTTTGGTGCTTTTGGGCGTACGACTTTATCTGTCATCCGACTTTATCTGTCAGATCCATACAAAAATTTGAAAAAGTCGTACGACAAAATCGTATACGACGAGCACTGACACCAGCTTAAAACAACATTTTCAATGCACATGCATTTGAGAACGAAATTTAGGATAATGAAATGTCACATAACTCGTAACCGAACTTCCTTTAAGAATTTGTGTAGATATTTAGCGGAGATAATGTTTTTCCTAATTAAAAATAGTAAAAATATGTTAAAAAATAAATAAAAATAGATTTTTTTTCCTTATTCACTTACTGAAACAACAAACTATCAAATGTTATGTAGGTTTAATGAATCTGATAAAACTACATCATCAAACACAAAACATCAAAAAGCAGTTATATCCAGATATTGCTTCATATTGGCCCACTGTGCACTGGCACGAAACAAGCGTCCAGCCAGGATGATGCACTTGTCACGGGATAATACCTTTTACGGGAGTCGTAAATCGTCCGTTTTGCGCTGCACCGGCCGAACGCGAGGTGAATTTAGGTCGCCTGCTGGAAAATTGCAGTGCAGCGTTTGAATTTGCAATCGAACGGCAGGGTTACTCAACGGAAAATGTCCTGCCAATTTGGTAAACAATTAGTAATGTTTCCAAAGTCTAAGTTATGTGTGGTTTAGCTATTGGATATATTAATACAGACTTTTGAAGCGGTTTATTTTGGAAGAAAGCAGCAAACCGGGGCGGCCCGGTAGTGTATACGATAGCGACGCCGGTTTTCACACGGCAGGACCGGGGTTCGAATTCCGGCAGACCGCCTCCCCGTACGCAGGGAGAACTATCCAGAACTATCCAGCTACGGGTAGAAACTAAGTCACAGAGAGCTGTACCAAAGTAAGTCACGAGGTTGTAGTGCCAAAGTAGAAGAAGAAGCAGCAAACAAAAGCAACTAACAAACTGTGGTAAAAATTCAAAATACAGATTTAGAGTAGAAAAAACCAAATCATACGCGGCTTAAGAACTTCATTTAAAGCTATATTTGCAGTAAGGGTGGTGTCAGTGCTCGTACCAAGAACAAAATTGATTGATTTGGGCGTACGACTTTATCTGTCATCCGACTTTATCTGTCAGATCCATACAAAAATTTGAAAAAGTCGTACGACAAAATCGTATACGACGAGCACTGACACCAGCTTAAAACAACATTTTCAATGCACATGCATTTGAGAACGAAATTTAGGATAATGAAATGTCACATAACTCGTAACCGAACTTCCTTTAAGAATTTGTGTAGATATTTAGCGGAGATAATGTTTTTCCTAATTAAAAATAGTAAAAATATGTTAAAAAATAAATAAAAATAGATTTTTTTTCCTTATTCACTTACTGAAACAACAAACTATCAAATGTTATGTAGGTTTAATGAATCTGATAAAACTACATCATCAAACACAAAACATCAAAAAGCAGTTATATCCAGATATTGCTTCATATTGGCCCACTGTGCACTGGCACGAAACAAGCGTCCAGCCAGGATGATGCACTTGTCACGGGATAATACCTTTTACGGGAGTCGTAAATCGTCCGTTTTGCGCTGCACCGGCCGAACGCGAGGTGAATTTAGGTCGCCTGCTGGAAAATTGCAGTGCAGCGTTTGAATTTGCAATCGAACGGCAGGGTTACTCAACGGAAAATGTCCTGCCAATTTGGTAAACAATTAGTAGCGTGCTGTTTTTTTTCCAAACCTGCATGCTTAATTATTGTGTTATGAGCACAATTATCTGCAGATTGATGATTGATGAGTAGTTTAAGTGGGTTTTTTGTTTTACTCTCGTTATGATTTATCCTGCTTTATTTGAGTTCATTTTTCACCTATATTGAATGGCTTGTGATCGATCCAGCAATAATAAATAAAAATCGTGGGGGGAAATTAGTGCTCTCGTGGTTGCATTGCATGCTCTCTCCTTCCTTTACCCCCAAACCTGCCGTGAGGTTACCTTGTTTTTTTTTGTCGTTTATAGAATTAAAGGTGTTCCAACCCTTTTGTACGGTTTTCTGTTTACCAACGCGTTACAGATAGTCAATACATTATTTTACAAAACCCTCCTAAAGCCGCAGACCGTACGCAGTTACGAGACAAGTCTGGGAGACATCTATTTGTAACAAAAACAATATCGTTTAGATGGTTGTGTTTAGCGTATGGTTGAAATACAAATAAATCTTGTATACCTTGATACCAACTTTATAAATCTAAAGCAAATACAACATTTGATACAGCAATCGGTTCGTTATTTTTTGTTGTTGTTTTCATTATCAATAGTTATTCTTTTCTTCTTCCTGTCGGGCCTGTCTCTTGCTGTGTGTATGTGTGTGTATGGTTCTGTGGGTAATTTTTTGTTTCTGTCTCGTTATTTTGGCCTGAGACAAAAATTTCATGTCTAGTTTGGGCTAAACGGGCAAGAATTAACGTAGCTGTGTGTGGGAGAACGTCGCAGACGTAGCTGGGTCCAAGCGAGAAAGTCAGTCGGTGTTGCGTGCTGAGTGTCTGGTCAGGATTTGTGGCCTCTGCACAGTAGCGAAATTAGGAAATGGTTAGGAATCGTTTAAAGCTACCAAAGATCGTTCTCGATTGGGAAGAGAATTAATTATAAATGCACAAAACTATCTCGCACACACACACACACATACACGAACGCATCGAGATAAGATTCGCTATAATTTAATTCGAACGCATCGAAAGCGTATAATTAAGCATGAGGAATGAACAAAAGCGAGAAAGAGACAGGGAGAGCAGGAAAAAGAAGGAAGCCATACGAAATGGATGTAAGCAAGCCACACACAAGCGCGATCGTGGAAATAATCCACCACGCGCAAGATAAAGAATTAGACAGCAAGGTAAAGTGAGCGGGATGGCGAGAGCTGTTGGTGCTGCATAGGTAGCAACGGGTGGAGCAAACGAGACGAAAGGGACGGACACAACAAAAAAAAGGGTGATGTCCCGCTACGTGGACTGCGTGTTCGAAAGAAAGAACTTTTATAGCTGAAATGAGGCGGGTTTTTTGTTGTTGTTGTTGTTACGGCCTGGCTAGCAAGGAGAGAAAGCTCAGCCGGCAGTGAGAAAGAGAGCTCGAAAGAGCCTGTAGAACAAAGAGCGAGATGATGGGGAGGTTCGAAAACTTGTTTAGAAACGAAACGCCGATGTTTTAAAACTTCACGCAATGGTCCGCAGTTCCCGAAAGTGTTAGGGAGGGACAGAAGAAGGCAGGGATGTGAGTAGAGAAGCACCTACAAACTGGCTGTATTGCGTGTATGTGTATTGCGTGCGTTCGGATAGGATGAAGAAAACATCGCTTTTATTGAAAATAAAAGGGGGTTTTGTTTGGGGAACGATGTAGTTATTGCAAAATTTGTACTTGACACGAGGGACAATTGTAGTCTAATGAATTAAATCAACCAAACAATCATGCTTAGCACACGCGCACCTTCGACGATCGTACCTACTTGTAGAGGTGTCATTATGACTTAACGCTAGCGATAGTGTAAGCAGATAAAGCTCTCGTGCATTCTTATTAGAAAATGTTCCGTGTGTTTAAACAAGCGGCCTGGTTTCATGGTGCGTAACCACGTTTCTCAGTGTTACTTTTTGATGCAAAAGTCCGGTAGCTCGCTCTCGCTGTGTGATTGTGTGATCGTGGGAAAAGAGATAGCTAGATCGGTGTCCTCTGCACGTTACTCTTTGGGCTACTTTTTACAACATACTGTGACGACAGAAACCTAAACACACTCACACGCGTACAGAAAACTCAGACTTAATGTCAAGAAAAAAAAGAGCATGCAGCAAGGTAGTGCGAAGGAAAGAAGGAAAAGCAAATGTCAGGAAAACATAAAAATTAAAACGATGTGGTGAAAGGATCCCGAGCTTTTTTTTATGGTCTCCATTCCGTAACACACTATCCAGACTAAAGTAACAGATCACTTTCTGTTTCTCATCAGTTCTGCGTCTGAATCATCTGAGTCGGTCCAGGCCAGTTTCGATATCCGGTGTCTACTACCACTCCTCCTCAAGATATGATTATTTACGAATAAATCGTACAGCAACGATTCTTCAAAAGTACGCCTAACACTATGCCATTTATTGGAAATCTTTCCAACGTTCGCCTAAAGTTATGCAAATCGTAAAACAAAACTACCAATATACTTTTCTTTGAGCTTACGAAAAGCAACTCAGAGATGTGATTAACCACGAATAAATTGTACTACGATCGTGCATCCAAAAACACGCCTAAAGCTATGCAATTTGTAACACAAAATAAGCTATATCACTACTTTAATGATTTAAAGCGCTTACGTACACCCTGGAACGGTACTACAAACGGTGCGTAAGGAAAACTGTACGCCCATGTTCGATTTAACCCGTGCGCCGTTTTATTTGCGTGCTTCTTTTTGCAGTATAATTCACCAGTCAGGCTGGTACCGCCGCACGCATCGTTTGTCAGGATTTTGATTTGACAGTTCGCCGGCACGATTTGCACGAAGGTGACAATGGTAGCGGTAATCCCGGTGACCTAGGGGCCGGATTTTCTGCACTTTGTTTGAGAAATTAATTATCGCTCGCATTCCCGCAGCACCGTCGCAGCACCCTCTGCGCACCGTTGCCCCCCCGCTCACACCGCTGGGTTGATGGTAGCCAGGGCGTAATCAAATAATTTTGCTGCGCAGCATAAATTAAATGCCGTATCTGTTGACTGCACGGCACCGTCAGGGTTGCGGTGCAACGAATGCAACCCTTCTGTGTGAATATGTGAGTGTGTCTGTGTGTGTGTGTGTGTGCGAGTGAAGTAAATTATTTTATTATCCAAGTGTATGTGTATTGCGTGCGTTCGGATAGGATGAAGAAAACATCGCTTTTATTGAAAATAAAAGGGGGTTTTGTTTGGGGAACGATGTAGTTATTGCAAAATTTGTACTTGACACGAGGGACAATTGTAGTCTAATGAATTAAATCAACCAAACAATCATGCTTAGCACACGCGCACCTTCGACGATCGTACCTACTTGTAGAGGTGTCATTATGACTTAACGCTAGCGATAGTGTAAGCAGATAAAGCTCTCGTGCATTCTTATTAGAAAATGGTCCGTGTGTTTAAACAAGCGGCCTGGTTTCATGGTGCGTAACCACGTTTCTCAGTGTTACTTTTTGATGCAAAAGTCCGGTAGCTCGCTCTCGCTGTGTGATTGTGTGATCGTGGGAAAAGAGATAGCTAGATCGGTGTCCTCTGCACGTTACTCTTTGGGCTACTTTTTACAACATACTGTGACGACAGAAACCTAAACACACTCACACGCGTACAGAAAACTCAGACTTAAAGTCAAGAAAAAAAAGAGCATGCCGCAAGGTAGTGCGAAGGAAAGAAGGAAAAGCAAATGTCAGGAAAACAGAAAAATTAAAACGATGTGGTGAAAGGATCCCGAGCTTTTTTTTATGGTCTCCATTCCGTAACACACTATCCAGACTAAAGTAACAGATCACTTTCTGTTTGGATGTGTGCGTGTTCTTTCCACCGTTGCTTCCCTCGCCGCGTTTTCTCTCCTTTCTTCGTGGTGCGAAACACCCCGCTTTCTGTGCGCAGATTTGCTCTAAAGATGTCGGCTGGGTTGGCAGAGCGACAGAATACGGGATCTCGGTCGGGCGTGCAGTTGTAGTAGAGACAGGAAAACATAAATCAAAAGAGAACCCACAACCGGGGGGACGGGAGCCTGTGTTTGTGTTGATGATGGTTGCAAGGCGGTTGCTCTTAGCGCCAGTGTGTGACCCCCTTGTACCAGGAGTACGTCTGTTTTGAGAGTGTGTGTGTATGTGTGTGTGTGTGTGTGTGTGCGTTCGTGCGCGTGGATATGTATAGAAGTGCCGTTCAATTCACAGCAAATGAATCGTGATTGGTTTGAAATCGGAAAATGTGCGATACGAACACACACCACCAACCACCATCACCAACCATCGCATGCGCCCCTGTGTGTGTGTGTGTGTGTATGTGTGTGTGTAACGCCAGTAAAGGGGGTGGCAAAACCGGTTAAGTGTGCGCTAGAAGACCCTTCTTTCCCTTTTCGTTCGTTGCGTTGCGTTTTTTTTATGTCTCTCTTTCCCTCTCATTCGTCTCCGTATACACAGAGTTGCTACGGGGTATTATGAAATCTCGATCTTAAACGAACGCGATCTACACCGTCACACTGGTTTGGTTCTGTCCCTTTCTAACTGAAGCGTGCTCAAGCGCTCACTCAAACGCACACACACGCACACATACACATTTAGTGGCAGATCGAATCCCGGCGGCAATCAACCAGATGAAACATAACAGCAACAACAGCAACAAAAACAAGAAAAACGAAACTTATCGACACTCAATCTCTTCTATCAACCCAGCGTGAGTGGCGCATCTGATCAAAGAAAGCAAAATGGGGAAACAAATGCGCAGTGTGGTTGGATGATTTGCGTGTGTTTGCGTGTTGTGTTGTTATGCGCCGCTCGCATTATGTTTCATCTCCGAAAACACAACCGATCGTAATGCATCTGTGCGCGCGCGTGTGAGTCCAATCGCATCATTGTGCGCTACAAGAGCTTTACAAACGTTTGAACTAGCTTCTCGGTATCCTTCAACGCAAACAACAGAAAAGTAAAATAACATACAATAGCCAACACAAGATGGGGTGACCTTAAACGGTGTGTGTCATCGGTCACCCTGCCTATATTCAACGCGCACACTATTACTCACCACTTTTTTTGTTTGTTTGAAACGTCGTGTGCGTCATCGGATTTGTACGGGTAGTGCGACAGAGAAAGAGAGAGAGAGAAAGCGAGAGAGCAGCACAGCGCGCAAGAGCGAAAGAACGCAGAAAGAGAGAGCGAATGCTGAGCGAAGAAGGGGGAATGTAAAGAATGTTGAACAAAAATTCCTCACCTATGCGAAAACGGTGCAGCGTGAGCGACGCACTCACATTCCGATCGCTAGCTCACCCGTGTGCGCGTTGCGCCACGCACTCTAGCACCAAACGCGGGTGCCTTATACGGATGGCGTGAGTGACTGCCAGTCGGGCGGCCATGCCACCTGCCCGCCGCTGGAGGCACCAAAGAAAAAAAAAAAGGCTCTCCGTTTGGTGAACGTTTTCGATGAGTCAGCCAGAGGCTGCCTGACGCAAATATAACACACAGTCAGTGGTGTTGCTGTGTGTGCGAGAGAGGTTGGATTTTTTTTTCTCCATTTTTGTCATTTAGAAATAATCGGAAAATACGTCTGATTAATAGCGAATCTGCTGCTACATGCGTATGGTTGTAACCGCCCGTGCGTGCATGTGTTGGTAAAGTTTATTGAATGGTTTTATTTCCACTTTGTGCTCCTGTTCTGTGTAAGCCCTGTATAGGTAGGGACACACACACACACACGCACACATACAAAAAACATGCACGAGAGGAAATTTAATTTTTCTCCGATGTTCATGCAAATCACTTGATAAAAAGTTGCGTTCATTAATTTTACTAAAAATTGTGTTATTCACTCTGCTCATCTGGAACGTGAGTGATTGCAAAAGCAAAAGAAAGCTAGGATGGCCATTATCATTATGTTGTGGCTCATGTAAATATACCTTTTTTGTTTACCTTTAAATCTTGATAACGGTAGCCGTTTAAGGTACAGTTTCACACGTTTATAAAGGTTTTTAAAACATGTTTTTATTTTACGTTTTTTGTTTACGATAAATCTGTTCGTCTAAAAATGGTATGGTGTGCTTTTGTTTGTACACACACTAACACACAGAGCGAAAAACAGTGACCATCATTAAATGTCACAAGAAGCAAACACATACAACAAATAAATTGAAGAAATTCATAAAAACAAACAATTATATCAGTGAGTGACACAGTAAAGAAGTCCCATTTCCCGTACTGAGGAACCCAAGTGATAAGTGAGTTAGAGGAGCCAATCGGTTGAGTGTGTCTGTGCGTTGGGTTTTTTTTTGTCCGATGGGTGCATTTGCTGCTGCTGCTGATAAGCCGTGACGCGCACAAAACACGGACACACCGTAACGTAAACGAAACAAACAGGGGAAAAAAACAACAAGCAAACCATTGCTATCGGTGCGAAGAAAAGCGTTTTGCTGCGAAGAAGAAAATCAACCAACCTGCGTCAAGGTCAGGAAAAACGCGCTCTGTTTTGGACGGACTTCACACACCCGAACGAACGAAATTAAAGGGTGAATTGAAAGGTGCGTGTGTGTGTGTGTGCGTTACACAGAAAAGACAGCGACAGTGGGCGCGTAATCATAGCAGACCAATAGGAAAGTCTTCTTCACACGCACACACACAGCTCCACGTGCAACCATCAACAAGCTTCCGTGGGGCAGAATAAATGTTAATTTTTGGAGGTAATGTTTGTGCATTCGTTTTATATCGAACCAAATTTTCACTGCATGGTTGAATTTTGGTTTTTCCTCCTGCCAATTCGTGTGCATGCCGTGTGTGCGGTGTTTATTTTTTTGCGATTTGTTTTATTTTAATTTTGCTAGTAGTGATTGTTTTTGTTTTTTTTGTACAGCTAATAGTTTTGTTAGTGATTTTTATTATGTTGATTTTTTAAAAATTATGTTTGATTCAATTGGAATATGTTAATGTAGCTTGATTGTTTATATGCAACATTGTATTAGTTCAGATATGTCAAACATTTCGCTGGGATTGTCTGCCTAGAACTGTCAAGTAGATTTTCCAGCAGGCATTCTAAAATTTTGACAATTGATTGCTTCTAGATTGTTGAAACTGCTAGTGAAAAATTAGATTTCGAGTATGTCTTTTCAAAATAATGATGAAGAATTACACCATCCATTAAAACGTTCAAATATTTACATAAAATATGGCATTTATGGTGAATCAATGAAGCTAGCAACAACCTCTACAGGTTGTAGAGCCAAAAATGAAGGAGTATGCTGAGAAGAATAGTCTTGCCGAGAGGATTCATCGTCGCATGGCAAACACATTCGAGGAAACTGGTCTGCACCCACGATCTGTCAAAAATACAACTATTTTGATGTACAATAGTTTGGTGGAAAACACATGACAGTCAATTTTCCGAACGCACACAAGAACTCGGCGTCTCGTGAACCTTAAACCCTATAAATTATGAGACTAAGGCACTTGAGCTTTACTATCCTAGACTACGCCGTGTGTTTGGAGAAAAGTGTCACAAGTTGAGCCAATATCAAATCACACGAGACACTCACCAAGTCGCGAGGAGGCAATAATAACTTAACCTAATGGTAGTGCGATTTAACGCTGTTATACCTTTCTTATGGCATTATGCTTAGACTCAGGTCTATACCAATAAGCCGCAAATTAATTTTACGAGCTACGCTGTCACGCGTTTACTAGATTGAGAAAATCGCATTAAATATTGAATACGGAGGTATAAACGGTAATAGTAACAATCCACTCACAGCTGACAGCTCCTGTCTCTCAACGCTACTAGCTGTCAATTTTCTAAACGAGTGTTGTTTTCTTTTTATTGCGTAGAAGCTTATCCTTGCTCTCTCAAGCCTACTTTCCGTCCATCCTAAACCCTAACCGGTTCCATTTTCGGATTATTCTTGCACGCGTAGAGGAAGCAAACGGCAACACCCGAACAAAATGGCTTGCGTATTGCGTATTTGAAGTGTTTGTGTTTTGTATACGAGTGTTTTATACTGTATTTTCCCCTATTAGTAGTTTAGCATGCGGCCTTCTTCAACAGGAAATGAATACGCTTTTTTTCAACACGTGTGTATGTGTGCGTTTTAGTGTGATGTAGTGAATGTCGCTCCCAAGTAGCCGCTTTTTAACTTAGCCGACCGCGGTTCTATTACCTGTGCAGTGTGGCACCGGCCTACTGTTCTGTAGTGACAAAGCAACAACAACAAAATAGTGTTTTTTAACGGTGTATATGTGTATATGCGTACGAAAGGGAGAGAGAGAGATAGAGTGAGATAAGAAAAGGGAAAGAAAATCGTTATTCTGTTTGTTACATATTGGTTTCAATTTCCGTAATCTGTGCGTCAAACATACACGCCTTGCATGAAGATAGAACACGAACCGGACGACTGTAAGCTGCTCCAGTATAAGCGACAACTTTATTTAGGTAAAAACATCCAATCTTTTCATTTATTTTTTTTTTCATTTTTATTATTTATTCTTATTTTATGTGGTGGTGGACGCTTCGAATGTAAAACCTTTATATCTTACGTTTAATAAAACTGTGGTTGTTACGCAATCTTATTTGCTTATTTATCCGACATTACAACCGCATTGTGGTCTAGGTTTACTGCATAAATTCTTGCAAACGTTACGCGGTTGTCTGTCAATCAAATATCCCAGCATTTCTGACCGACGCATCATCGCCATAAGCCATTCTCTTAATATAACCAGCCCATCAAAGCCTGGCGTGTCGCATTCGCTACTCCGAAGTCATTATACTGATCAGAAAGCTCTCCTTTGTCCTTTCACATATACGGGGCCAACGGACCTTCCGAGCATCTTTAACGCGAACGCAACTAAGAGGAAGGCGTCCGTTTTGGACAGAGTCTATATCCATGCTTCTGTTGGGGTTGACTTTCGACCTAGATAGCTGAAGTTTTAGAACAACTTCAAATGTGTGATGACACGCATTAAAATGTAAAAAAAATGGATATTTATGTTCACTTATCTGATCAAATTGAAATGTAGCATAATTCACGAGCATGATTCATACCCAGAGTCAGCGCTTTAATAATGAAAATACGGACGTAAAAGTAAAACACAAGAAAACCCCCAAACAAAAAAGAGATGTAAAGGAGACCGACTGAAAGACAATCACTTCAACTTCTCAACAGCCGAATGTGTCGGTGTGTGTGTGCGGTGAGCAGTGTGTTATAATTTATGAGTCACACAGACACGCGGTAGAAGCAAATCCCAGCGTTTCTTTCGTCGTATCTACTACGTCATCAGGGTTTGCTGTGTCCTCTGCAGCGCAACCATGAACCTATCACACCGATATATATATAGGTGACCATCTCCGTGCGTGCGTGTGTGCGTGCGCGGGACCAAAAAAGTTCGTTGTGTCCAATTTTAGGTGGTGCTGCGTCTTGACCTCAAAACCACTTCGCCACACCACGCCGTTTAGTCCAGCTAGATTGGTTTGTTGACACAGTGAAAGAGAGAGTGCTTGCTAGAGGCAGCTAGAGAAGAAATGTAAAGCGAGAGAGACGGAGAGAACGATAGGCTGAGACTACAAGTGTCTGATTCGATGAGGGAAGATTTGAAAATGTAGTGCATCAAGTTGTTGGGTGACTCGTCAGTGTCTCAGCTGGCTTGTCATCTTTGCATCTTAGGTTCAGAATGGTAACACATTTCCTATTCCATCGCAAAATCAAACTGTGACAACCTTATTATCTCGTTTTCTATCTCTCTCTCTCTCTCTCTCTCTCTCTCTCTCTCGTATCGAAGACATACGATCAATATAATAGTGCGTACAAGAGGTGTTCCTGTGAGTTATCGTTTGCTCAGTTACAACTCATCCTCGTGTATCTTTACGCACGCACGTGTATGTGTGTAATTCTTACCCATCTTTCTCCGAGAAAAGCAATACGACGCCTCCACACACGCACGCAAGATACTCAAGCTCTGCTCAATGTAATTTGAAATTCAAATTTTGTCAAGCTCACTATTAATTTTCGGGGAAATACCACCATTCATTTCGCTTGGGTATCGAATAGTTTTGTAGTTTGACAGGCTTTGCAAAGGCTACAAAACAAGACTATGTTATTTGCGAGGGAATTGGTGTTAATGTGTGGAAGATGACATTTTGAGGAATAGAATCGAACATCCGTCCGGCTAAAAGCTAATGGTCGTTGAATGGGTTGGATCGATTGTTTAGTTCCTGGAAGTAAATATATGTGAGCATGTGGACCTGAAGAATCTACCTGCTTTTGCCCTATTTCAACACTTGTTTAGAAGCAATAATAACTTAAAAATTATGACTTTAGGTGAACGAATTCATCGAAAGAAGAAAAAACCATAATTTCTAATTCGAATTTGAGGTTATGTTGCAGAGCGAAGTGTGTCTGAACTGCTTCACACAAACTTTCGCGCGACTTTTGTGCCGATAGCAGACACCATACGAGATGATGCCGTGTGTTGCTTCCGGTTTATTGCTTCTGCCCGAGTGCGCAAACTTTACCGTCTGCCCACATCTAGTCTCACCGAGAGATTTGCCGTTCTTCCCTTGTTTCGCATCTAAGCATGGTGAAAGCGTCAACTGTCTGGAGAAGTCGGCGGTACAGCAAACGATGACACCGGTACGACTCGACAGTCTCATTAGAATAGGCAATAGGAGAGACGCGATAGACGCGCCGAACAAACCTTGGACGTGTCCCAGGGTCCCAGAATTTATCAGGTAGTGATATTGTTCGGGAACTCTCTCTCTCGTTCGCTCTGTCCCACCGAACCCGTCTGATCGTTTGCAATTGAACTTCAGGTCAAACGTATCCACTTGTTGATTCCATTTTTTTTTTTTTTTAAAAAGGAAGTTGTCCCGCGAAGGATGCATTAAAGGAGACTCCTGTTGCGCTGCGTCAATGGTGGTGGGCTTTGTCAACTTTCCAACCACTCGGAGCAATGTAATGTCGATGTCGCGCAAACATCGAGAATGATGGCGCCCAATAACCATTAGATCCACGTGGCCTCACATGCATTGTATGCGTTTGCTGTTGCTGTTGTTATGCTTCTCGCGTTCTACAACAGTTCGCTTGCTCGCAGTGAAATAATATTTTCCCTCAAGCATTTTGCCGAGTTTCTTGCGGACGACGGTGTGCAATAATGGGAAGTGGTCCCACCCTACATATCCGCCCATTATGTCGCCGTCTCGCGACACATACGCGAGGCAAAATAGCGGATCGGCCTGTGAAGCAGAAGGCGCGCGACACACAGACCAGGGAAACATAAGAAGGTTGTGCTTAGTATGCAAACTGCATCTCAAGCGCTTTCGTCGTCGCTGCTTTGTACTGGCGGCAGGCAAGAAAAACTCTCCCGTTCCAATGAACCGTCAAATGATTCTCTGGCGACCAAGGAAATTGAGGACGCTGCCGTGGGTGTGGCGTAAGGGCGTCGTGCTGAAGATGTCACTGGCCTTCTTCCTGCGTTCGTTCTTCCGGGTGCATCCAGGTAAAAGGGGGCGCGTCAAGAGTTTGTGTAGGTGGGCGCGCGCGTACATGCCTGCCAACTCGCAGCAGGAACCTTTTGCATAATGGCAATCACAAGCTCACCAACGCTTTTTTGACGAGCGAAAAGGTTCGTGAACTTCATGGTAGAAGGGCGCACGGTAATAAATAAGCCGGGTTTTTTTTTTTGGGGTGCGTTCGGTCACGGGATGGACAAACAGTAATTTCGGTGTCGCGACGCATGCAAATATTAAAGTGCTCTGGCATTGTGCTTACCCGTGTCTGTTGTCTGGCTGCATTGATTTGTTGGTTTTGTTATTATTTGCGATTTGATTAATGAGTGTCTGTTTTTTTGCTGTTGTATATTCTAACTCATTTATTATTTAGAGGCGCAATTAGGCGTGTTTTGTTAACTTGAGCTATTGATGTCATTAGTTATAGCATTTCGTTTGTATGTTTAATTTTAAAAGACAATAATGTTTCTGTAGGTTAGATATTGTTGTGCACCGATCTACACTAAATTGAACTATGGCTTTGGCACTACAATCCTCGAAAAGTCTAGACCTCCCATATCTGAATTCCTTGCTTTACTAGACTTATCTGCTGTCCGAGATGAAATAGTAAAGTTCAATCCATTCCTGGATTCTACTCGGAACGATGTAGATTGAACAGAGAAGTCAGTTAGAATGTTTTGAAATGATGCTGTCCAGTCCTTCCGATATATCATCTACTTCATTTTAAAATGTGCTGAGAAAGTGCGAAAGAGTCCTCAAGTTTGGCACTCAATAGACGATTAGTTACTAAGCCCTACGACCGTTTATCGGTTCCAAACTGCGACAGAAGACCTCGATACCGAGTCGTCATCTGCTAACCTAATATCTCGGCCCATCTGGTCAGAAGCATCAACTTTACGACTGTATGAACTGGGTCGTCCGATGTCATTCTCATGACAAGACCAGCTCATCTCGCTGTACAATAGTTATAATCAGCAGAGCTCATCAAATATCGTTATGAGTTAATCTCATATACAGTCCTTCTCAGCTTTCGATAGAGTCCATGCCTTAGAAGCGTTTGTGAGGACTGGGACTAGAAATAGTTTGTCCATCGTGACAGGTAAAATACCTGTGGGTGGAGAAGTGAATGTTTTGGCAACTTCAAAGACAACTATTAGGGCCTTATAGATATTACTAAGGGATGTCTAAGCCATTTTAAATGTTGGTGGGACTTATTGGGGATAATATAGTGTGAGCTAGTTGATACCAAAAGAGGCATCATTCCAATACGGTACGCCTGTTACACATATTTGTTAAGGAAAAACTATTTGCTGTTTCATGTAAGTA